>QUSF01000047.1:3540333-3605013 GCA_003676055.1 Chloebia gouldiae | reverse complement strand
TGCAAGCATGGAATTAACTGGGAGACGTTTAGGGGAGTCCTGAGCAGGTCTGTGAATATGAGCTGTGGAAAGGAATTCAACATTATTAATTGTAGTTCTCTCAGTTACAATGCAGGACTCAGTTCTCTAGTAGTTTGCTTCAGCTTTGCAAGTGTAACTAGAGAACAGACGGGGTTTGTGTGATCTTTAATGGGGTACGGGCTGCTGTGTAACCTGTGCAGCATTCTGACTTACAGATTGCTGAAAGAGTGAAGTTGTCAAAGACAAGATCAGAGTCTTCATCTTCTGATAGACCTGTCTTAGGATCAGAAATCAGCAGCATAGGGGTAAGGACTAAGAACTGTGTGCTTGCATGATCCATGTTCCAATAAAAGCATTGTTTTCTTAATAAAATTAATACATTTACTATGTCAAAATACTTTAAAAGCTAGTTTGAGCAAAAATACTTCAACAAAGAATATTTCATCCAGTATTAAGATCTCATTTTCCCAAAACCAGTGGATAGAAGTCATTCTCATGACTTCAAGAGGAAAATTTTTGAGTCAGTTTCACCAAAATATTCTTCAACAAGACTCTCCAGTTTCATTTCACAACTTTCAACCAACGGCAAACTGGATTCTGCTTTTGAAATGCCAGTGTAAATCAATAACACTGTTGTTACTGTGTGTTAATATTTCTTTTACTGAAGAACTTGGCTATAACCCTTTGCTAAGCTCTCAAGAACATAAATAACTTGCATAGTAGACTTTTTAAATGTATAATGAAATCGTGGACTTTCCCCTTGGTTAGTAGAATTTTAAGAACAAAACAGCTTCTAAAAGTGGAATCCTGTAAATGTTCTATTCAATGTAAAGTTCATAGCAAAAACTGAATAATGTATGCATTGAAGTGAATGCATGCAATCAAATGCAGTTCTTAATGCAGAAAGTATCTGGGAGAAATCCAGTGGATATCTCTTCACAATGATCTATTAACTGCCCCATGCAGGTCTCTAGTACAGTGGCTGAACATTTGGCACATTCCCTCCAAGACTGCTCAAACATCCAGGAAATCTTCCAGACTCTCTATTCACATGGATCTGCTATCTCTGAAAGCAAAATCCGAGAGTTTGAAGTGGAGACGGAGAGATTAAATAGGTGAGCTAGAAATTTAGATGTGCTTACAAATGTTGTATTCTGTTAGCTTCATTAGAGTTGACTGCTTTTTTTACCCTTTTTGAAAATTTCTTAGTTTAATTCCAGCTCAGCTGTGGCAGCTGCAGATAAGCATGGAATGTGCTTGCTGAAGAGGAGATTGAATCGTGTGCTAAGGATTCTTTCCATGACTATAAGTTTGTTTGTGCATTATTAGATCAGCACAGCACCTTCCCCTGCACCTTCCCCTATGTGCACTCTGGAGTGTCCCTTTCTGTGGCTGGCCAAGTAGTGACAGCATCTTTTTTCATAAGACACATTATTCCTTGAAATAAGGACTCCCATAACTTAGTCTACATAATTTTGAAATTAGCTTGCTTTGTTTTGTCCTGAAGAAACAGAATAATAACATTTAACTGTCTTAATAAAGGTACTGATACTTGGTGGTATCTGGTAATAAACCAGCAAATAGGTTTCTGTCTGCAGAAGAGAGATTACAGCTTCCTGGTTGCAGTTGAAACACTGCTGGTGTTATCCTTTAGAAAGCTCTATCAAAACCAGTATTTCATGTCTTTTTTGGCACATAAAATCAAAACTGGATCAGGAGTATGAGAATTGTGTCTCAGCATGTCTCTATCCAAATTCTGTCTTCCCCACAGCTAGCTAGCTTAAATTTAGTGTAATGAGTACAATGTCTCTTTTTATTTATAGCTTGTGTTTTTGTACCGCTGAAAAACTTTATTCTTGTTTTCTTTTTTTTTCTTTTTTTCTGTACACTGCACAATTATGCTTTGACAACAGGTATCATTATAGAAGATGTCAAGATACAGAAAATGGCAGTTCTAGCATCTAGAAAAATCAGGGCTTTGTTCTGACAAACATATACTAGCCCTTCTCAGTCTTCTTTGTCAATAAGTTAGTGATGTCAGAGTCCTGGATGGCATGGATTTCTTAATTAACTACCTGTGCAAGGTTTCAAATTGTTTGTCTCTCTGGTTTTGGCATATATCCAATTTTTACAGTTAGGTAAAGTATATTGATGTGTGGTTCAGCAGAGAGAATAAACAGTAATACTGATACTCTGAATCTTCATTTTCATGTTCAGAGTTAACTTCATTGTGGGAGGGTATTACAGTTAAGCTTCTATTTGACTTTTGCCAGAACATTTGGAGGTTACATTGCCTCATTTGTAGTTTGGAAGTTGCCTCTCTAATCACAACCCAAACATGACTTCAGGTGGAATGGTTACTCTGGATTTTCAGAAGAAAGAAGGCATTTATGCAACGCATGATCCCTGCACACACCCATAATCACACTAATGAATATGCCATTTAAAACAAGTTGCAAATGTGGCAGCAGAAAGTGAGGAATGAAGGCAGAAAAATTGAGCAAAAGATTAATATGAAACTGTCCTATTCAGTCTCATGACTGCAAAACCAGGATACAGCTTCCTGCTTGCTGCTGCTGCTGCACAGGGTTATGACTACGTTTTATGGGGAGGAGAAGAGAATGACCTAAATTTCTATCTTCTTGCCTTCTGATAGGATATACAGAACTGATGGATTTTGCCATCTTCCTTGAAAAAACACTTTTGTAGACTATGAAATTTTTGTTGTTTTGAAGTGTGACTGTCCTAGAATTTTCAGGACAGTGACTGCAAGTTAAGCGTGAAGGTTACAAATTACTTGGTTTTTTGCAGCCGTATTGAACACTTGAAATCCCAGAACGACTTGCTGACAATAACACTGGAGGAGTGCAAGAGCAATGCAGAGAGGATGAGCATGCTTGTGGGCAAGTACGAATCCAATGCCACGGCCCTCAGGCTGGCACTGCAGTACAGGTATGTACCCACACAAGGGGCTCAGCCAGGAAGAGGGAGCTGGGGGAGACTTGGTAGAAGTGTTTAGGAGTCAAGTTGATGATGCACCATAGTAATACTGTTTATTTTTTGTTTCCTCTCTGAAAAGGCACCCCTTTGGTTAAACTGCCTGACAAACTACCCAACTGAAGTTATTCTTACAGGGTATTTCAACTGTTGTTGACAAGCGTAGTACAGGAATATAGAGGTTTTATCTCTTCATTCTTAAATACTGAATTAGCATTTGAATTAGGGGATATATGTAGGCTGAGACTGTATTGCTGAATCCAACCTTAAGATACAGGTTCTCTGTACTTTCCCAAGACCAGTGGAGCAGAGATTGTTAAACTCCACATAACTCAGATTGACTTTGTATCACATCAGTTGGAATTGTGGATTAATGGCTTGGTATTTGGTAGTAAGTATGTAAATTTTCATGAAACTGTTCACAAAAATATGGTATCACATATCACACCTTCAACTGCAACTAATTTTGGACAGGCAGATTTTGTTTTGGAACAAATCATGTGCCTTTTAAAGAATGTATTCTTTTACTATCAGCCTTGAGCAAATTGCAATGAACTGTAAATTGCTAATAGTATATTAGTATGTATTTTTAAAAACATTAAAATGCAACAGGGATTGTATGACTCCTAAAGCTCATAAAACTCATAGAGGAAGCTCTTCTGTCCTAAGGAGGAGCATCTTACAGTCAGGACAGAACAAGAAGTATTTTCCTGCCTCTTTTCTGCTTACAACACTGTGTAGTATAATTATATTGTAGAGTATAGAATACTGTATGTTGTATAGTAAGACACTCTGGGAAAAATTTCTCAAAGGGATCATCTTGACCGCTGTTTCTATTGCCACCTGTTTAAAACATGCTTCTGGAGCTTCCTTTATTTTGGGTCACTCTCTTATCTTTTGCCTTGTTACATTACTTGAGGCCAGCCTGTCACTGCTACAAGAATGGGGAGACTGCTGAATGCTTGTGATAGAAACTATGTGTATCATGTTCTTTAATACCCCTGCTGCTAGACAAGTAGTAGAGAATCATGCAATTAATCAGACAGCTCTTTTTTGTTGTTGCTATTGTAGGTATTGTTCTTCTTTAAAATTGCAGTTAACAGTTTGTGTGGTTTTTGTTTTCCTTTTCAGTGAACAGTGCATAGAAGCATATGAGTTACTGTTGGCATTGGCAGAAAGTGAGCAGAGTCTCATTCTTGGACAATTCAGAGCTGCAGGTGTTGGTTCTGTTGGTAAGATGTCAATGTATCACTTAATTTAAGTGTTGTTTTGGCATGTCACTTAGCATTAGAATTGGTTGTAATGGGAATCATGTCATCACCCATTACTTAAGAATGCTCTCCAGTCATTTCTTGGTTTTTACTATTTAAATTATTTTATACAACCCAAACATAGAGGTAAAATGCAAGAGAGCAATTTTAATTCACCTGTGTTGGTTTCACAAGGAAATGCCTCTTCTGGCAGGGGTGAGATTGTTGTAGGCGTGCAACTGCACAGAGTGGAATAATTAAACAATACTAGTGAGCATGGTGGTTTAGGGCTGTGCAGCTGTGGTAATTGCAGGTCCAGATTCACTAAGACTGACTCCCCAGAAACAGTCTAGTCTGTGAAAAACTGAGATTAAAATAATACAAGGGTAGCTTTGAGTAGTTACATATAAAAATTGTTTTTAAGGCTGTAGTTATTCACCCTCTGTTACACCTTTGCCATGGAATTTTAAAACATTCTATCTTCTGTTTAGCCTGTATGTTCTGGATTTTTCTTATTTTGTGCTTAGTTAATCCTGTGGCTAGGTGTTGTTTTTTAATATGCTGCCTGCTAAATAATGGAACAAGCCACTATCATAGGTACAGTACAGTTCAGAAATTTGGAGCTTGGCTTTGCTGCTGGCTCCATTCTTCTGAGAGAAAGAGGTGACTGCACAATGAAATCCTAGTGTTAATAGTTCCATTCCTTTAACTGATAGGAGAAGGCAATCATAGTAATCTTCAAGTAGAAAAAAGCATTCAGAGGGAAAATAACTGTTCATACTGTGCTGATGCATAGCAAATGCCTGGTGTGTTAGGGGCACCGGCTTCTGAGTAGAGGGGATGTCTGAGATTTTCTTCTACCTTTGTCCAAACTCTGCTAGTCCCTTCTACAATGTGCTAGGGAATTCTCCCAGCTGGAAGAGATCAGTGAGTAGCAAAAGTGAATTTAGGCTAGGATTTTCTATTCCTGTAGGTGGTAGAAAGAAATCTTATAAGGAAGAAATGCTTTGGGTTTGAGTAGGATTTCATCTGACATGCATTTTATGGAAGAGACTGTAGTTAAATTTTTATGTAGGTATCTGTCTGCAGCTTTTAATTATGGTATCATCGGTTACAGCCTTGAGAAGTAGCGCAATTTCCCATTACACACCACAGCATGGAGGAAGTTGTGTATGTTTTATGTAACTTTACTTCGTTATGAAATTTGATGAACACACCTAGATAAAATAACAGATTTTCGGTTTGAAGATCAGTCAACTTTATATCAACATCCGTGAGCAGAAAATCTGTGGGAGTTACATCACTTACTGATCACCATATCCAGCTTCTCTTAACAGAGCATTCACCCTTCCTTTCTTCCTCATTAATGTTACTTATAGTGCATACCTTCACTCAGCAAGTGTGCAGTATAGGTAATTGACTTGAACAAGGATTACATGAAAATCCAACACATGAGCAAGCTGTTGGGTTTTGCTAAAGTACAAATATATTGTAGCTTAATCTACAAATACATTTGTAGATTTTCTGTGTAGCCAATAACATGTCTTAATTTAATTACTTGACTACAGTGCAGCTGTAAGACTGTGTAGGAGTAGTGACAGTGGTGGTTTCAGTCCTGCTTCTCCTGAAGTTTACCAGCTACACAGGTGCTGTATAACCACTAAAAATTATAGCAATTTAACCAGGGCTAGTTTTCTTTTGGCTTAGTATGCATGACTGTAAAATGTGAGACACTGCTTCTGAGCAGTAGGGCAGTTATTCTGTCTGGCCAGGTAGCCTGTAAGAAGGTGTTCTGGCAAACCATCAGGCTTGAGATCAAGGTGCCTGGGAGGAGAAGTTATGGAGATGACTACTCTGTGAAACCACGCTGCACCAACCGGAGTAAGAGTTGTAAATGAGGCTGAGGTTTTTCAGTGTGTTCAGAATTTGAGCATCCAAACCTAATGTTAATGGATAATGCACACCTATTACAAATAGATAAGCTAAAATTCTGCATTACTTAAGACATGTTGCCTGGAGCCATAAGTACCTGGAGCTTGTGACTAGGAGCAGGGTACATTCAGGCCAGTGTCCCAGTTAATCAATGATGCTCACAAGGAAGCAAAGTTGCTTTTAGTTCCTAGATTGGTAATTTATTGTCATTGTCTTGGTATAAACTGAGAGCGAGTAGAAAGATCTCTTGCCTTAATTCCTGACTGAAACATTGTTTTCTTGAAAACAGGGGACCAGACAGGTGATGAAAATGTCACACAAATGCTTAAGAGGGCTCATGACTGCCGGAAGACAGCTGAGAATGCAGCAAAAGCCTTGCTGATGAAGCTGGATGGGAGCTGTGGGGGAGCCTATGCAGTCACAGGCTGTAGTGTGCAGCCCTGGGAAAGCCTATCCTCCAACAGCCACACCAGGTAACTGCATCTCTTCTGCTCTCCTAATCTCCTAATCTTTGATTCCGGACAAAAAGTTATGTTCTATTGTATTTGCTGAGCTACCTTCTCTCACCTCAGTCCTTTGGCTTCTGTGCTTTGATTTGTAAGTTGCCATGCCTCAGTGGTCTAATTGTATTTGGACTTTGAGGAACTCCAGCCAAGAAGAGTTTTGTATAAATTTGTTGCAAATGGGTTACTCAGAACTTTGATCTTCCTTATAAAGGTCAAAACCATTACGTTTGTTTTACTACAGTGACTTTCTTACTGTTTTATTGGAACTCAAATCATGTTCTTGTTGCTCATATCTATTGTATGCAGATAGCATGGATGTGCAGAGAACCAGAGATATGAAACAGGCTTTCACTGGCATTTTGGAGTTCTCAAGAATTGTTTTCTATATGTTGCAAATGTAGCCATTCACTTTTAAACCATTTCCTCTCCCTTCTCCTTCCTTACCCTTTGCACCCCTCCAGATTATTCCTTCTCATCCTGTTCTTTTCACTCATGGCATGGAATAGATTGGATTCTTCCAGGAAGGACTGGATACTGCAGTTTTTCTGAAGCCCTATAAAATAATAAAACATAGATGAGCTATTATTGCAGACATGTTCCAGTTCAAATATATCTGCCAGGAGCTTCATTTTGAGTTTTTGCCTGCCTCTGGTGTAATTGTACTCTGCAGTAAATATGTGTGCTTGTGCATGGATACGAATTTGGCAAGTGTCCTGGATAAATATAGATGAGCATTTTTCTCTTTAAAAGTTATTTTTGTTTCTCAGATTTGCTCTAAAACTTCATTTTAATTCAGTTTTCTAGCCAGTTCTTTATTCAAATGCTGTCATTTTTTTGACACTTCAGAAGTTTATTTTGGTACTGTATCATTTCCTCTTCTTGCTGATGCCTCCTCCAAAGGATCTTATTTCCTGCCATATGACTGGTGTGGAATAGCTAAAAAGGGAGCAGAAAGGTAATCTGAGGGAACAGGGTCCTAATGTGAGGTGAATTTTAATGTTGTTTTATTCAGAGAAGTTTTCTGGTGCACTCTCAGTACATTAAAGCTGTGTCTTTACATAGAAATGATTGTGGCAGCATCTGTGCTAGTAGCACACTGATCACACTTTTTACCTAAAGCGTTTAAACCAGGCTTAGAAAGAAACTACGTGAAGCTGTTACAAGCATTTGGCTTGCTGTGTCTTGGGCCATATCTACACCTGTGTGCAAACATGTTGTCTGTGTCTACATGTAGTAACACCTGTACCTAAGCCAAGCTTGTTTCCCGTTCTATTGTTTGAAAGAGTCATTTTCGGTTTTTCAGAACTACCTCAGTGTTTTTGTTCCTTGTGAGATATGTGACATGTAGTCAGGGTATAGTGATTTTTTTTTTTCTTGGAAACAGTTCAGGCAGTTTCCAGTATTGACTGGGAAGAACTGGGGCTGGGGGGAGGGGGATTGTTCCTGTTTCAGTATTTGCTTTCCTAGACTTGCACTGAAAGTGTTTCGTGGGAACATAATCTCTACAGCTCTTCCTTGCTTTAGCAGAATTTTTGGGAGGATAAGAGTCTGTGTTTGTGTCTGTGTTCAGTGGTGGTCAGCTGGACCTGTGTGTATGTGTCCTTGTAAGATGTTGGCTCAGTAGATGAAGTTTCAGCAGAGTATGTTTAAAGTGGCATAGAATTTAAAATGTCATCAGGATAAGCTATGTCATGAATATGAAAATGCAAATTTAGTGTTTTAATATTAAAGAAATGTTTTAGCTTGAGTCACTATTATCATTGTGATATTTTTTTCTGGTGTGGAGCAAGATATTGTGCTGAATGAGGTAACTTCTACAATTTCTTTTTATATATGTGGAACATAGGAGATAAAAGCTGATGTCACTCACCCATAGCAAGTCAGGAATTTGTGACAGCAGCACCCTGATCTCATTGTTACTTACAGATTGTTGTCCCTCTCCCATCCCCCATGCCCAAAGTAGTTTATCTTTGCCTAAGCATACATATCAATGAAGACATTTTTGAAACTTCAGCTTCTCCAGAAAATGTAAATCTTTTCTTCTTTCCTTCTGTTGCATTCACGTGACACATGGTAGGAGGTATTTTCAGATTTTTTCTACCCTGTCTCAAAAGAGAGGTATCCCCTCTTCAGCTTACAGACACAGACATTGTGCTACCGTATTGATGAAATGTCTGTCTTGGTTCCAAAGGCATACACTTTTCTATATCACAGAACCACAGAAATCAAGTTTGGAAGATATCTTCAAGGTCATCCAGTCCAGCCATCCCCCCAGCACCACCATAACCACCCCTAAACCTTATTCCCAAGTGCCACATCCAAATTCCTCTTGAACACTTCCAGGGATGGTGACTCCACTGCCTCTCTGGACAATTTATTCCAATGCCTGAAGATTCAGTCAGTAAAAATTTTTTTCTAGTATCTAATTGAAATTCCTCTGGCACAATTCAAGGTCGTTCCTCTCACCTCTAGTGAGTGCTGTGTGAACCACCCCACACCTGGGGACCACTGCAAAAATATTTTTACAGTATTCAATTGAAACCTACTTTGAATCTGCAAAACAGATTTTTCTCACTTTTGATGTTTCAGTGTTGCAGGCTTTTAATTGCAGATATGTGTTGCTGCCTTTTCCCTTTGAAACTAAATTAATAAAGTGGTAGTAGGATGATGAAAACTCCTTTTTTGAGACTTGTGACAAATGACTTATTCTCCCTGTTGTTTGAAATCCTGTAGAATATGGATTTACAGTGGAATTGTTGATCCAACTTGGGCTTTGAATTTTCAGGTGAGATTCTGAATCAAATCACTGAACATGTTACTGAGAGTAAGTGCTTGGTGATCTACTAGTGATGAGTGGTTAAGTACTTTAAAAGGGAGCAACTGAAATGAAAATAAATGAAAGGCAATGAAAGAGCATCTAGATTCATTTGACTTGCAACAGCACCACAATAATGTTGCCAATTCAGTTCTTGAAAATAGAAATCAGTTTGCAATGTAGTTGTAAGTCATAATTATCTTAAATGGACAGAAGCTAAGTACAGAATATACACTGCCAACAAGGTTTGACTTATTGCACCTTTGGAAGGAAACAAAAGGGAAGAAGCCCAGTTGTAACACAGTCAGAAAATGGTGTATTTTATTCCCTGGTTTGCTAGTAAGCCCAACCTTACCTCTAGTTTCATGGGAGGACAGATGGGGTTCCTTATGTGGAAAAGCAATTCTTTTCAGTATTATGCAGTGTCACAAAATATCTGAACTCAGTCAACAGTAGGAATAGATCTCTCATCAGAACCATCTCAGGTTTCAGACAACTTGGTGACAGACAAGATTATCTTGGCTGAGGCGTGCAAATAAGTTATTTGGAAGCATCTAAATAGGTATGTCAGTGTTATCTGTGTAACACATTTTTGCTGGACTGAAGCAATCTCAGAAGGGAGCAGGGCAGTTTACCGAAGGCTCTGGTATTAGCTGTTGTTTGTCCTGTGCCTCATTGGGGTATTTTTCAGTTTCTCAGGAAGAGAAACTGGCATTTTGCTGTCCCAGATCTCAAGCCACAATGTTCAGCTAGAAAGAAGGTGCTTGGACTATGTGCACAGTGGATCAACTGCATTCTTTATTCTGCATTTTTTATTCTGTGCAGATATTCAAGCAAGTTTATAGATTCAGTTCTGACAATGTAAATCTCAGTTCTACTGTATTATCCACAACATTGCTTAATTGCAATTATATTAATTTTTTTACTTGATTTTTAACAGATAAAATTATGCTCATTTAGGGTTTTGTGGATACATTTTTGTAGTGTGCAGAAACTACTCACAGAGAAGCACTGCTGAAAGCCTTTTCTATGTCCATCCACTTCATATTACACACACACACGCATGCTAGCAAATAAGACTGACATTACACTATACCAGCCCATACATTTTCCAAAAATTTTATATGAAAATTAATTTTACATCACCCAGGGATGACATCATCATAAAAGACTCAAGGAATGAAACAAGTGTGAAGAATATTTCTGGTTCTCATACAGCATCTCTGAGAATGGGCAGACTGATGTTGTATTCCCTCCAGCTGTGATGAAACTGTGATCCTTTCCCTGTGCTTACCTAAACACTTGAGAAATAAGACACTGCACATCTTTTGCAACAGTTTCCTGTGGTTTTTGGATGGCTGCATTATACTATAAATGTTTTCCTTTGTCGTGATTGCTGTTCAGAAGGGAAGGCAATATCTGAAATTCAGGATGAAGTGCTCACCAGCTGTCTTCCCTTGAACAGAGCAGTAGTGGACCAGCACTGTGGTGGCTATGGAGAGCTGTTTGGTGGGGTTTTTGGGGCAGCACACCCTGGCAGATTTGCTGGGGAGATCAAAAACACTGCAGTGCTGTTTCTGCCTCTTCTACCCCAGCTGCTTCAAGTCTTTTGGGTGGGGATATGCTGCTAAATGCAGCAGGAGGCTGAAGGGTCTTGTACTCTTGTGTGCTGGCTGAGACACAAGTTCCTTACTGAGCTCCCTCCAGCTTTAAAAAAAAAAAAAAAAACCACAAAAAATAACCAACTGAAAAAAAAACCTTGAAGAAGAAGAGCTTGCTAGCAATTCACCAGAGGAGCCAACTCAGCTGCAGACAGGCAGGCAGGCAGCCAGGACTGAAGTAAAAGCAGCCTGAGTATCACTGGCAACAGCCCAGACTGCCTTCCTCATTCTGGGTTCCATTCCCCTAACATATATATATATATATATATGCATAGCTGTGGGTCTTCAAGGGCCAAAATCTGCGAATATGTATGAGTATGAGGTCCAGCTCAACATAACAATAAACTTTCAGCATTTTTTTGCTCAGGTTTCATTTGCAGCAGGAAGGCTGGGTTTTCTTTCCTTTTCAAGCATAAACTGAGATGAGGTCTTCATGCCCCAAGACTTTTAAAGCTATCTTTCCTCCAACAACAGCTGTTTTACATTTAATCCAGAAAAGCTCTTCAATTGCAGTCTTTTGGTGCTGAGGAAGAAACTTACAACATGACTTCAGTACAGAATAAAGTACTTTCCACCTTGTCTATCCTCATTCTTTTTATATAAATATCTAATTCACCAAGATGGCTTTAGACTCAGTAAATCAGGATTTAGTGTTCAATGATTTTCTAATCAAGAAATAGTATGAAGCAAAAATTTGTTTCAGCCTGAAAGGATTTCTATGCTTATGGGTACTGAGTGCTCTTAAATTCCACTGCAGAAGGAAATGGATGAAAACAAAAGCAAAGACCAATCTACAGTTGTATCAACTATAGCAGGCATCTCTTATCCCTCAGAAAAGGAGGGAATAATGTGAAATCAACACAGAACTGTCGTAAAGAGCTGTAATACGATATTCCATGAGGGGGAAGGATTTTGAGATATCTTGACAGACCTGCTGATTCTCTATCTTCTCCAAGGCTGTACTTGGAATTTGTAGAAAGATGGGCAATTATATGAAGCACTTTAAAAGCACAATATAGTTTTAGCTGAAGTAGAACCAAAGGAAAGAGAAAAATCAAGGCTGTCTTGATAGGCTTTCCCTTTGCACATGCATAATATTTTAGGACATCATTCTGGCTCTCACACCATCTAGCGGGTGGGACTTTTTTCTTAGTACAAAAATGTTGAACAGCAGTGCAATTTGATACAGAAAGTGATTTATTCCCCTGCTGATAACTGAGATCATCTAGCATTCCAAACAGGCACAGTTAATGGATGACTTATCCCTCACCCAGCAGCTGATTACAGGACCTCAGGAGACAGCAGGGAGCTTTTGAGTGAGGCTATAGAAACAACATGGCATTTTATTTTCCTTTTAGTGTTATTGCAACTATATTCAGCCCTGGAATGCTACAGCTGTGTCAGTCTGGGCCCCCTGCAGCATTGGCATGCATAGAGGTGGGTAGGCAGCACTCAAGCCCCCACTGCTCTAATGACATTATTACCCCTTTCTGCAATCTCTGTGTAAACACTTACAGGGCAGAGTAATGGGCCCTCATTTGTTCAGAAGATACACCAAATCTTTCATGATGACTTTTTGTTAGAATTCCTGCAGCTCCATTGGTTAGTTTTAAATCACTCTATCCCTGAGGGAATGCTGAGGTGTACACCCCACATGAACTGAAAGTTCTCCTAGCATCTGCCAGTGGATTTTTCATTAGGTTGATTCCTAAAAGTATGCATTAAAATATCTGAGGTGATAACTGGTATGGTCATGAGCAGAGATGGATCAAGTCTAGGTTTATTCTTTTTTTCTTAGCAGATACGTCTTCTCAAAGAAGACTCGGTGTCTGAGCAGCTTGCTGTGCTGTTATTGCTAAGAAGTCTTAATAGCGCTTTTTTTTTCCTTTTTTGGATAAAAAGAATCCACCACTTTTTTTTTTTTCAGAAGACACCATTTCAGATAAATTCTGTTAGACATCAGTAAATACCTGGCTTTGCAGAGAAGTTGTTGCATAATTAAATTTTCTTGAGCAGCTTAAAGAATTAATTTGTTTTCTGAATTTGTCACTCCTCACATTGCAGTGTCTGTCCGTTCATGCTACATCTGTGTCCTTTCTATGAGCTTTTAATTAAGACTCAGTTGTGTTGATGAAGTATTGGGAGGATGTTTGATGTAAAAATTAGGATTTTTACAAATGTATATTTTTCTGATACCACTCTTTGTCTTTCCAGTACTACCAGTTCAACCGCAAGCAGTTGTGACACTGAGTTTACAAAGGAGGATGAGCAGCGGCTGAAGGATTACATCCAGCAGCTGAAAAATGACAGGGCAGCAGTGAAACTGACAATGCTGGAGCTGGAAAGCATCCACATTGATCCTCTTAGTTATGACGTTAAGCCACGCGGAGACAACCAGAGGCTGGACCTGGAAAATGCAGTCTTGATGCAGGAACTCATGGCAATGAAGGTATTTTATTCATAACCAAGAGGGGAGCTGCTCTGCTGGCAATGCCTCTGTGTCACAAAACATGGTCAGTCACACATGGGAGGCTTTGATAGTGGTCACTGGATAATAAAGGGTAACTTTGTTAAAACACATAATCTGGACTGAAAATCCAGTAGTCAGAAAGCGACAGAAGGCAGTGCATTAACAGTGATGAGCTATGTGTGTTCTGAATTAGGAGGACTTCATCTGTGTCTCTAAACTCGGAATGCTCTTCTTGAAAAACCAGATGCTCTATTTTGGAGAGATATGGCAGCTGAATTGCTCAGGGATGACCAAAAACCATGATTCAGTACTTCCCAAGAGATAGTTCATTACTTATGAGCTTGTGAATATGCATAATGAATATTTGTGAACTGAAGCAAAGTACATATTGTTGTGGAAGGACGAATGATCTGTCAGGTATCATCCCTAATGCTCTCTGGCAGTTGTCACAAGTCCTGAGCTGTTCTAGGCACTGTCCTGCAAGCTGTAGCTCAGTCCAGATACTGAGCAAAGGGTAGGGTGTGTAATGACTTGCATTAACAGAGGGTTTTAGAGAAAACCCTGGTTTATATGTCCAGCTCTTAAGATGTGGCCTAGAAAAGCTGATCTTTACAGATGATGTGTAGAGCCTACATAATTTTAAGTCAGTCTTCTATATTGATTTTGAGAGGTGAACTAAAACACAGGAACATGCCAAAGGCAATACGAGTGTATGTCTGCATTGAGAATTGATTCAGTTTAACTTCTATATTTTAGCAAGTGATAATTTAGCCAACTAATTGCTGAAATGTCAGGTGATGGTATTGAGTGGGACAGAAAATCCTTATAGTTTTATGAGTTTCTAAAGTCAGAGATTTTTGTTCTGATGTGCTACTTCTGGCTAAGTGGTAGCCTGGTGATGATAACTAGGTTCTTAGTGGTGCTGTTTTTCCATGATAACAGATACAGTTTTGCAATAATGCTTTCATTATTTGCAGTTCAGAAAAGATAGCTTGCTAGACATTGGGAGATGTAAAATTATGTTACTTGTTTGAATACTCTGTGACCAACAGCAATATATTCCCGACAACTAAAACATGCAAGCTGTACTGTAAGATGTTGGTAGATAATCAGATGTGCATTTCAGATATCACACTTTTTTTTTTCCAGATATCACACTCCTCTTTTGCATCCAGATCTTCCCTGAAATCTCTTGTATGCCATTCTTACCTGTATTTTTCAATTTTCACTTACTTTATTTTCTAATTTTATTTTAAGTTAAAAGTAAGGGCAAACTGTGGAGCTGTATCCCTTGTGAGTAGTGGCCTAGTCTTCCCTGACTGTCAGGAACACCAGCAGTTGCATATCGTAATTTGTGGTACACTTTTGAGTGCTGATAATTCTTTTGTCCCCACAACAGTCATCTAACTTGTTTCTGACACACAGCATCCATTGGGTGGACCTGGCAGGGTTATCACTGCATGAATTGCCTCTGGAAGAACATTTTCTTCTTGACTGGGTTGTGTGCAGTGCATACAGAATAGACATACATTTTGCATAGGTGTGTGAAGTTATTTTCGGCCCTTTGCAGTACAGAGAAACTTACAGTACTGTTACTCATTGTAATTTCTTGTACTTTGCTGAAATTCACAACTGCAGGAAAACCTTAGGTTTCTGAAAGAGACGTTGTGAAAACTCAATTGTGAAAACTTGTGATTTGTCAAATGTGTTACCTATCAGCTTCCATGGTTGTTGCTCAGGTCTTCATTTCACCTCCTCACTTGTTTGTCGGGCTAGAACAGTTGAACCTAAGGTCAGGACTCACTTTGGCTTTCTGAGTATATTTTTTGTATCATTCTGTGAAACATGTATCTTACACAGAACAGCATGTGCATCTGCCTCCTTCTGAGACAAATGGAGAATTAAAGTTTCCCTATAGTATTTTATTTAACTTGAAGCAGATGGTCTGCAGAAGACTTCATTGTTTAGCATTTTTATTTTGTCCTCTCTGTTCTACATTCTTAGCAAGGAAAATATAGCTCTACCAAGCTACTCAATGATTCCCTGCATTGCTGGGTCTTAAAATCTCCTGCTGTTTTCCCAAAACTTGGTTCTGCGTTGGAATCTCTGCCACATCTTTTGGCACCTTCAATTTCTGATTTCCAGTAAAAACTGATCACCTCATCAGTTTGAAATACCTTTACAACAGTAGTTCTTCATTATTAATTAGAAAGGCAGTTTGAGGGTTGTTTCTCTGTTGCCCTGTTCATTATTACTTTTTACTAATCCAGAGCATGAAACGTAGTGGTCTGCCAGTACTTCTATAAAATTCAATTCTTTGCTTCAAGCAATAATTAACCATGTTTCCAAATACATTCTCGTCTTGGGTTTGTCATTGAGTAGTCTTGCTTTAAGGTCAGTTGTTGTCATGCCCCAGTTAGCAAGGAGATTACTTTTGATGGGTGTAAATAATTCTTGGTTTACAGCCTTTCTGAATTTCAAAGGATTTAATCTAGATAAGAAGTCTCAGCTTTCTACACTGATAATTTTTCCTTTTTTGTGTACAGGTGTTGATAATTTGCTCATGATGTGCTTTGAGAATACAGTCTCTTGGTGGAAAATGTTAAGAATTCCATTGTCCACAGTGGTTACAGCCCTTCATGCTCATACAGATTAGTGTAGTGAAATACAGTTAACTAGAGCATGACATTTATCTGCTGTGATGTTTGTTTTAATTCTGAAGGCTGGTACATCCCACCTTGTTTACTCTGGTTCTCCTGGAGTCATGACTTTTTGTGACTTTAAAATCTCCTTGCCACATTAGAGTCCTATGTAACCAAATTGAATACAGATTTTGATATTGAGAATTCTGTGGTATCTCTGATTATTTTGAATCAGATTTTTTTATTTTTCATTCAAGTTTTTGCTCAAAATCAGGATTACAGTATGACTGCAAGTATAAAATATCCCTCAATATTAAATTAATTAGTCCCAAAACAACTGCTGGATTTGATACCTGAAGCTTGTGAATTTGCATGGATTGTCTTAAGTCTTCTGCAGTCCCCTTAGAAGAGGGGCACTTGCTACCTTCCTCCTCCTTCAGGGTTTCATTTAGTGAATGCTACTTGTGCTCACTCTCTAAAGATGCAGGTGTGTTAAACCACAAAAGTGCTTCACAGCAACCTGGAACTGGAAGAAAACGGAAATAGTAAATATACAAAGGTAGAGCTGTCACTTCAGTTAAATTTAGATGCAGTCTTTAGAAAAAATGTTTTCATGGAAAAAATTGCTGCATATTAACTCTAAGTAAACCTGAGCTACTTGAATTTTCCCAGAATGGCTGCTACCACTCTGCCTCATACATTGCATGGGTCCATACCACAATCCTCAACTGCAGTTTGAATTTTTAACCATCATCAGCTTTTCCATTCCCTCCTGTTCCTTCTCTGTGAGCCTCTGTAAGATACTGGTTGACACAAGTATTTTAACTTTTCCCCTGTTTTTTTTTTTTTGTTTGTTTGTTTTTTTTCTTCTTTACTTCCAAGTCACCTTGTTTCAACATGAGAAAAGTAACATACAGGAGGTGCATGATATGTCTTTTGGGACAGGATGCAAACTGAATTCATATATGACAATCTAATCTTACTGTCTTCAGAAACAAAGGAGTTAAACATTGATTGTCAAATTTATATTGAGTTTGGATATGTTAAAATTATGGAAATAAAATAAGTTAAAATCTTTGCATTATGAGAAAAACCTGTTCCACAGATGCATTGTTGTAGTGGATACATTCACCTTTTTATTTTGGGAAATAAACGTCCCTTATTTCTGGACTGAATTTGCCTAGCTTCATCCTCTAGCCAGGAAAGGTCTTGTCATGACCATCCCACATGGACAGCCGAAAGCATCTTTTATTCATACAAGTGTCAAAATACTCTGTTCAAATTACTTCTCAGCTTTCTCTAAGAAGTCTAAGTAGATTAATGGCTTTAGAAGTAGAGACTTAAGAAGTTAAATGCATACACTTGAGTATATCAGACTATCCAGTTCAACTCCTGTAACAAAATTTCCCCATCATTATTTATCAGTATTGTTCACATTTTTTACTGTTGACAGAGGCAATTAAGGGTAAGTTTGCCTAACAACTAAATTTGTGTAAACCACATTGAATGAAACTGGTTGTGCTTCTAACCTTCAGTTCACAAACACACAGATGAATAAATCAATGACATTAAAGCTCATACAAACCTTTCCAAGTCCCTCAGGGTTTTTAAGATATGGATTTTTTTTTTCATGGTTCTGAATAAGCCAGTGATGGTTGTAACTGTGATACACCATGCACTGCTTACTCTTAATCCAGACAGTAGATTTTTGGTAGGAACTTAGATTCCCTTCAACATAAAAACTGTGTCTAAATACATGTAAAGATTTAGTTTTGTATCACATTTTTTAATAATGGCTAAAGTATGAACAGCATTATTTTTGAACAATAAAGCAAGATGCCTCTGTTATTTTTGTGATTAGGGGTTTTTGTGGTTTTTGGTTTGTTTGGTTTTTTTTTAATAAATAGTGACTTGTTCCTAGGTTGGCCATAAAACTTCTGTCTTTCAGAGGTGTTTACACAGTGAGCAAGAGAAATGTAATACAGAAAATGTCTGCATGAACTTAGTATTCACCCATTAAGTGACCTAGGGCAAGGCAAGCTAAACAGTGGAAACATGATTAGGGGTTGGGGTTTTTTGTTTGTTTGTTTTGTTTTGGCAGTCTTTTGTTTGTTTGGTGATGGTTTTAAGCACATAATGTAAATTATTTATTAGTACTATATCAAAGGTTTTGTGGATATTGGATTTTTCCAGGTATAGAAAATAACTAGGCATTCTGTACAAGAAACATTTCCGAAGTGTTGTTAATCACAAAGAGCCTTCTGGTTCAGGAATAACCCAAGAGTTACTCCTTTCAAAGGAGTCTTGGAGCATGTGCTGAAAAGAAGGGTCATTGCACTCATGCCCTGCTCTTAAACTTCTGCCCAGCCACTGTCAGACAGGTGTTAAAATTGAGGTCTGTCCCTAGGCAGCAGACATTGTTTTACAGTAGATGACAGCCCTGTTAGAAGCAAGAAGGAGCTCTCAGAATTAAGCTTCTTTCTATCAAGTATCAGTGTCCATCTGCTGTGGATTGTGTTTAGGGAAGAAAATAAATGAGTGCATTTTTCTGTTAAACTCGAGTTGTGTGTACTTGGGATTCTGGCCACCTCGGGGAGGGAAATTATAAATGGACATCTGATGGGGCCATACTCAGTTCATCTTTCTGACATAACTCATTTTAGCACAGAGGCTGGTATTACAAGGCATGAAAAGGTCCTGGTCTCTCAAACCTCTTCCACTGTAATGAGATTAATTCTTGCATATCAATAATAAACTGAAATCTTGCTTTTAGGGAGATGTTTGACAAAGTCATACACTTCTGCTTTTAAGACAATAGTCGCTGAAGGACAAAGTAGAACCAGAGAAATTTCAGTAGCTGTGGCAGTTCTCTCAGATCTCTGATAGTCTAATTCTAATTTTGCTTCTGAGCTTATTCCTGACGATTATAAAGGGGTGGCACGGCACATCATACTCAGACTGAAGATATATGGGTCTTTGACAAATCTGCAAGATGATTATAAAAAGTCATCTGAATGTTGATATTTTTTTCAATTAAAAGAACACTTAGGCTATAAGAGTGGATGAAAATCTTGTTTAACTTCATCTTCCTTTAGGTACCTAGTCCCATGAAGCTGCATGCGATAATACAATGTTTCTTCAACAGGAAGAGATGGCAGAGCTCAAGGCACAGCTTTACCTGCTGGAGAAGGAGAAGAAAGCTTTGGAATTGAAGCTGAGCACTCGAGAGGCCCAGGAGCAGGCCTACCTCGTCCATATTGAGCACTTGAAGTCTGAAGTGGAAGAACAAAAAGAGCAGAGAATGAGGTCTCTCAGCTCAACCAGCAGCGGAAGCAGAGACAAACTGGGCAAGGTCAGGAGTCGAGCTACATTTCCAGAGTTGTAAACATGATTAATTAAACCTTTCCCATCCCTACTGCAGTCTTTAGCAATGTTAATCATGCTCTTATTTTGACTGTATGCAGATCTTTTCTCTATTCTCCAGCTGTGAGGTGGTTCCTTCCATGTTGTGACTTGAGGACTTTGCAGAATTGGTGTTAAGTATAGGCTAAAATAAGGGTGTTTTGAGGACTACCACAAGGCCAGTCTTGCCAGACGTACAACTTGCTGTGGTTGAGCATGTGTTTTGCCTGTTGCCACTCACTGCAAACACTGTAAGGGAGTCTAAACAAAATGCCATTCTCCCATAAACTCAAAATATGAAAACATGACCACTCATTTCTATGCAGCATTTAGAGCATTGTAATGACAATCTCTTTCTCCAAGTCAGATTGTAATAATTTGAGAATTATGACTCTTCTCCCCTTAATGCAAAATAATTCAGAATAAACAGATTTCTGCATTTGCAGTAATAATTTGCATTAAGAAATAAATGCCTTGGAAATTTTCCTATTTTAGTGGTGTATCCCCAGAAAATGTCAATTATGTGTTCAAAAACAAGAACCAAGACATGAAGTCTTAGTTCCTTGTTCCTGGGAATACATCATCTGAATTTCTTGATCCCAGTGCCTACTTGTTTCATGTGTTGTGTCAAAAGAATAACAAGGAAGGTAGTGGCAGTTTTGTACACAGTAGCAGAATTCTGCAAGTCGATGAGTTGTGGTGGTTTAAAAACATTGAGAGGCATTTGTGAAGTATTAATCTGTTTAGTCCATTTCTTGGTATGATACACTGCTGTGTTGCTGTACCATTGTGTTGTCTATTTCACCTTCATTTTAAAGGTACTCTGAACTAAGAGGCTTTCAGAATTTTCTCATTAAGATGGTTGGTAATTTCTAATCAGGTGGCTTTTCCTCCTTCTCAGGAATGCAGTGATGGCACTGCAACACCGCTAACACTTGCTGAGCTGAGACCATACAATGAGAGTGAACTGACTGCTGAGCTGACAAATGCACTCAGGAGGTAAGCACAGCTTCCCTCACCAGGGTCAGGACTTGTCCTGTAGATCCAGGGAAAGATTTATTTCTGAGCCTTCACTCTAAACCTCAGGTGGTTTGAAGAATGATCCCAGATTGGTCCTGTGCGAAGGAAAACTATTGAAGTCCTTCTAATTCTCCACTCTCTCCTGCTGATGTTCTTTAGCTGCTTTCACGTGGTGCTCAATTCCATTCTCCTTGAGGTTCTCCAGAATTCAGTTGAATTTTAGAAATAAAAGAAACTCTCAAAATGGCAGTAATGACCACTACCAGGCAAGAGTATGAGACATAAAACAGTGACATGACACATTTCTTGTGTGTAAAGAAAATGTTTGGTAAAGACAGGATTTGAAGTGTGATCTTTGGTTAAGAAGGCTGGCCGCAGGTTAGAACTTGGGCGGGAGTAGGAATTGCAGGCATTTTGATGACTCAGATGCTCCATTTGCCTCCTGAGTATGTAAGTGGAGCCACAGTTCAATTACAAATGACATTGTGTGAGGTATTAGCTTTCCAATGGGAGAGAAAATTGATGTCTTGACAAACAGCTTTTATCAACAGCCAGGTTTTAAGCGTAAGCTTTCAGTACAGTTATACATTAGCTAGATATTTGTTTGTGCAGCATTTTCCTTCACCAGGTATTTGGTAAGCTTAATGGCAAA
The DNA here is from genome assembly GCA_003676055.1 of Chloebia gouldiae. Taxonomy (NCBI): domain Eukaryota; kingdom Metazoa; phylum Chordata; class Aves; order Passeriformes; family Passeridae; genus Chloebia; species Chloebia gouldiae. The sequence continues at coordinate 3,583,645 of QUSF01000047.1, read as the reverse complement.
GAAATTCATAGTTTTGATAATTGTTTCAATACTTGTTCCACTTTTACCAAGAAATGGCTCTCTGGTATCTAATCTGGCTCTCATGTTTAGAACCTGTCCAAAATGCTGCTAAGAATTTTGGCTGGGAAGAATGTGTTTTGCTTTATTGGTGCACCTTCTTTGATGGTGGAATGTCCTTTCAGGTAGCTGTGGTGTTTCATTCCTGAGGTGCTTTTTTTCATAGGAGTAACATGTGCTGTGCCTAGGGACACTTAAAGGCATTATATAAAAATGTAAGATCATTACCACTGCAGAATCAATATATCTCATACCATTTGCTTAGTAGTCTGGCAGTTGCTGAGTACTTAGTTTGCATGATGCAGGGAACAAAATTCTGTGGGTAAAATAATAAAACTGTCACTTGTATGTGTGTGGATAAAACCCATCAGCAAAGTAATTTACATACATGTTGCAGAGAGCCATTGGCCTCTCCTGTATCCCCCACATTGCTCACTGGTGTGAGCTGCTCCACCAGCATTTTCTCCCTTTACTCAAGCTGCTGCTCTTCCAGCTCTTGTTATTTGCTCCTGGATTTTGAGAAGATGCCAGTGACCTTAGTTAGCAGAGGTTTGAGTATGGTCATGAAATGTGGTTTGCTGACAACACAGAAAAAACAACTTTGCTTTATCTACTAGGCCTTAAGTTGATTAGCATGGATTTCTAGCCAAGGACCTCGCAAGTACAGTTTGTCAGGCAGAAATGGAGAAGAAAAATAATCGGATTAAACTGTACATAAATTGTGAAGGCTCTCTGTGTAATGGAAATACAGCTGTACTAAATGTGATTGCTGCTGCCAGTGGGGCTCAAGCACGGTTCCTGCAAGCTGTGTGGACAGGGTATTTTTTCCCTAATCAGTGTGCCAGCCAGATCAGGCTTCAAGCTTAGCCCTCCTTACCCTGAAGTCTTGTCTCTGCAAGTCAGTTGAAGGTCTGTCTAGCACATGGAGAAAGCTTACTGCAACCTGTTTAGCCACAGCTATGCTAGAAAATACCAGAAATCCCTGACTGCTGTTATGGATAAATGAGCCCTCAGATATATTTAGGCCATCACAAATCCACAAAAGAATTGTAAAAATGATCAAAGTTCTTTCTCCTCTGCGAGTGCATCCTCCTCACCTGCCAAGGAAGTAGGACCAGAATACAAAATTTAAAGTATTAGTCCCAGTAGCAGTGTTTGCTGAAAGGTGGAGGTGGGGGGAAAGGTGAAACAAGTGCCTGTCATGCTCTAGGGTCCAGAGGCAGTATCTAAATTTCAGGACTGGTTACAATTGGTGCATATGTCCGGCAATTGTTCCTCCCTGTTGTTTCTCCAGACAGTAGACACTGGTTCAGAGGACAATAGCTGCAGAAATCCACTGGTTTTTGAGTCTCTTTATCAGAGTGTGTGATACCAATCAGCAGGCCCTGCTTCCTGTCCCCTCCTTATCCCATCATTACGGAGACTAAGGCTCTGGGTGCTCCCCGCTCTGCTGCTTCCCCATTCTGTCCTTCTGCTGCTGTTAAATTGTCAGGTTCTTCTCAGTTAACTGAAACAGAGTGAAACCCAAATAAAACAACAGGACACAGTTGGAGTTTGGGTTTTGGTGTAGTTTGGAAGCATTTATTTGCTCATAGTGTGCAAATGGCCATACAGCAGAACAATCTCATCCACAGAGCCAGGCTGGCTTCTCTCTGCAGACGTGGCTATTTTTGTAAATCTGGAATCCAGTAGTGTGTTGTGAAACGTTTGTTGGTAGTGCCTATCAGCAGAAATTCAAGACAGAAGTAGTTCTTCATCTGTTGCGTCATAACATATTTGTTCTAGAACAACTCAGGATTTCCTGTAGTAGTGCTCAGCATTAAAACCCCTGTTACCAGTTTTTTACAGAATTCACTTGTCTTTTACATGGTCACTATGCTAACTGGGAGAAATGTAAATTATCTTAAGGTCTTATGCAGTTAAAGCTACATCTGTTTTACCAATTTCTGGTGTTTCAGGCTAAACTTACTAATTCAGACATATCCTATTCCAGCCAAATGTAAACACTTTCTGCCAGAGCCTTTAACAGTTTTGGTTTTCCTTCTCTCTTTTCTTAATGGAATGATGAAGTGCTTTAATGGGCACAAAGCCCTCCTCTTGCTTGTATCTGACACATCCATAAACAGGCTTCTTGGCAGGAAATATCTTACTCTTGAGAGGGTAGGAATGTGTTCTCAGCCTGGCGTTGACACCTTGATGATTGTGCCAGAGGCCAGTTTTATAAGACAAGATTTGGTTGAATACTCCAAAATCAGACACGTGGTGCAGTCCTGAGGAAAGACCTTAAAAGAGTTCTCTTCCTCACTGGTTTGATCTCTTCTGCTGGGGCAGGGAACACTGTGCGTAACTTGTATGAGTTTGTAACTCAGTAAACACATACCAGTTTATGCATTAATGCAGGTAAATGCATTACAAGTGGCAGGAGGGAGGCGGTAAGAATTCCATTCTGCTTTAGAAGGCTGATGATAATGATGATAGAGCTGATATTTTCTTCTACTAAGTTCTTTCATTCTGTGAAAAATGGCCAAGCTGGCAAGACTGAAGCTTCTTCCTCTCCCTAGGCCTTGCTATAAATGTTTTGATGGTTGAGGTCCTCCTGTGGTCTGTGCTTGTATTTCCAGCTGCTGATAGGTTTTCTGTCTGTGTAGGGTTGCATTTTATTCATACATTTAGGTAATCATTTATAAATCATTAAAACGCTTGGCCAGCAAGGATCTAGCAGCACTAGGCAGGGACCATGGCAGGCAAAACACTTTGTAACTAGACTGACTGTTCAGACCTCAGCTGCATCATCATTTAGCACAAAATTGCTATCCTTGCTGGCTTTGCAGGATTACATGAATCGTCAGTCTAGACATGTTTCAGTATCTCCCTCACAAAAGAGTGACTTTCCATCTGGCAACACTGCAAAGGAACTTTGTATTTACCATGCCTGATGACTTCCAAACTAAGACATAATGTAGTGAGTGATGTTACTAATTGTGAAGTCATTGGAGAGAGGAAATGAGCAGTTATCAGTAGGACTGGCAAAGAGCTCTTGTCTGTTAACAAAAGGTACATTTTGCACAGAGCTGTGGTCCCAACTCTTTGTCGTGGAAGCTGCAGGTATTTCTAGTAGGACATAAAAAACACATGCTATTGCCATCATTTCCTGGTGTCTTTTGAGACAGTACAATGTTTGTCGCACTCTTACGTCCTTATCCTTGTCTGAAGACCGTCACTGTGTTTCATGACAAACTTCTCTTCAGAGAGCAAACATTTAAATAGAAAACTCGGCCAAGGCATGGCAGTGACTACTTCTTGACACAGTGTCAGTGAGAGAGAAATCAAGCCGCCTTCCTTTATTTTAAATTTCCATAAACTCCATGTGATGGCACTGTAAGCTTGCATATTTTCAAGGGCTGACCTTAGTTTCATGATAGCAGCAGTCAGTAAATTTAATCATTGAAATTCAGGTCTATGCTGAGCACAGTAAGGCTGTCTCAGAAATGGAAATAGAAATGCCTAAAACACATCATATCCATTCATTTTTAAAATTACTCTTTAGGCTTTTCTTTGACCAAGGTACATGACAAACATGCAGTGGGTAAAAGTAGGGGGAGCGACAGAGGTTTGTGTTCTGGACCTACTGATGCATCTTCAGCTGCTTTCTGTCAGTGTTTGCTTATTTCTGTTCTCCAATTACCACATCAATTAAATGAGCAGATAAGAAGCTCTGAGGCTTTGAAAGACAGACATTAGAATGGCCTGCAGTCATCCACGAGGCAAGTATTCTGCTGTGGTTTCCCCTTGCGGGGGAGGGGGTTTCAGAAGGCATGGCCAGTCTCTGGAAATCCCTCTGGAGAGTCCCACTAAGAGGAACCTTCTCACAAGAAGAGAAATGACTCATGGTGATAGCAGGGACAGATTTCTTAGAAGCACTTGAGTAACTATTTTTACCATATGCCTCACAGACAACCATAATTTGTCTTTTTTGCTGTTTTTGACATGGATTAAGTCGTTCTTACCACCATGTGGTTATCTGAACTGCTGAGCTGCTGTACACTTCGATATAATCATCACAGGGAGCTCCAAATAGCTCCAGGTCTGGAGAGCTTCCAGGCTGGGCTGGCAAAGCTGGGTGGGAGGTTTGAGCAGTGAGTGTAGCAGGCATGGTGCTGCCTCCCTCCAGGGCTGTTCTTCCTTTTTGCTGCCAGTACTTTGATTCAGGACCACACCTGGCCTGTTTCCCCTCTGCAGGTGGTGTAACACATGTCTGTGGTACTGTGTTACAATTTTTGAGATCTGTTCTGAGCATCTTGGCAATCAGCACGAAAAAGCAGTACAGTATTTTTCACCAGCAGAGTGGTTTTTGAAGCACCCTCTGTCACCTCTGCAATCGGGAAAGGCCTCCTGTGCACAGGTAGCTGGCAAGCTCCGGTGGTGCTTCAGCAGGTGAGCCAGGAGACGTGGCATTTGAAGAGGGTGGCTCTCTTGGCATTTATGTAGTGTTGCTCTATTGCCTCTTTAAAACATTTATTATATTCTGGTTGTTTCCCTTAGCAGGCCAAGCCAGACCAGTGAGGCAAGTGTGCATTGTGCATTCGAATTAGCCTGGGGATTCTGTATGTCAGCCTGATTTAAGAAGTTATTTTAGATGAAGAGAATGAAGAGAGAATTAGCTGATAAAGAGTTAGAGTTAGCTGATGAAGAGAGAATTTATCTGTATTCCTTTTAAATGTCCAGCTGTTATCTCCTGAGAGGAGTCAGATGCCTAGGAAAGCAATCATGTGTTACCCTGTTCAACTGGAAAAGTCAGAGAGGGGAGTGAGCGGTGGTGCCAGGCTCAATACAACAGGAGGATATCAGGGAAGGAGTAGGAGTGGAGTGTGGAATCGGAGATGCGTGCCTTCTCTTCAAAGCAGAGGTCTGGCAGAATAGCTGTGGACCGTGCAGGAAGTGCCTTCCCTCCCTACCCTTCCCCACCCACCCCGTGGCCTGGGGCTGCTCTTCCAGCATGGATAGCTCTGCCAGGAATTCTGTCCCCTTGGGCTGGCTGCTGCTGGCCCTGCTGCATCAGGGCTTTGTGCCTGCAGAGCTCAGGGCAGGTGCTGGGCTGAGCCGGGTCATCCCACTCCTCAAGGGGGGCCAGGATTTGAAGGGATCTGCCCACAGCAGATCTCTTCTGATGAGTAAGAAGATGTGCCCTAGGGATGGCAGGAATTCTCTGCCTGGCTGTGGGAAAGTTTCTCACCTCTTCGTTTGGAGAAACCTCATCGCTCCTCTTTTGCTTCAGATTTGTCAAGAGCAGTGGTGCTCTTGACCCCAGGGCAGAGCGGTGGTAGCTGTTGCTTTCACAAGAAGGGGAGTCAGCTGGACGCACTCCAAGCCAGGGGCAGAAAAATCAACTTTCTGCAGGCCAGAGAAGAGCATCTTCTTGTTTGCAGCACTGGGGAATTTTCAGTGAAATCAGCAAGGGGCAGGAAAATCTGGGAAGACTTGTAGCACATGAAACCTGGACATACCTGAAAAAGCTTGGTTAGGAGGGAAAATACAAGGTACTCATGACCTTGCTTACATTACAGTGTGCCAAACATGGTGTCAATGTGTGGAGGCCAAATTGACAGAAACAGTTTCCTTTATGGCCCTGACAGAATTCCCTATTGTCCAAAGTGGTAGCATTGAAACCAGAGAGCACCAGTTAGCCCTTTCCTATTCAGCCATCCTGAAACAAAAAGCCCTTGCAAACCACTGTGGAACTGTCCACTGAGTGTTTTGATTGTGAAAATACCAAACAAAAGCCTTTATTACCAGCATATTAGTCATTTCACTGAAAATAGTGTTTTTAGCAGATGTTGTAGGTTGTAGGCCGTGAATACACTCATTCTGAGCTTTTCCCTGGAAAGGGAGCAGTCAGGGATTTCCCCAGCTGACTTCTCAGCAGCAGAAAACCCTTGTGCTGGAAGTGAGCCATGCCCTCAGATCATAGGCTCGTTCCCTCTTCTGGGAATACTTGTTCATTTTCTCTATGCATATGAAATGTAGTGGCTGTGTTTTCTGCAGCCCCAGCTTGCAGTAGCCACTTGGAGGAGGAACTGTTGGGATAAGGAGCTCTGTGGACTTCTGCAATCCAATAGAGTGTGAGTCAGGGGCTCACAGAATTTGTGTTCTCTGAAAAACACTCACTTCTCCTTCACCCTTCCCATCAAAATACGCAGATAAGTGCTTTCTTGGGATACACAGGGGTCCATATTACACCCCTGGGGCACAGTAGCAGTGTGTATTTGGTGTGTCTGCTTCCTTAGCAATTTGGACCTTGGACTCTGTGGATTGGCAGCAGCAGGCTATGCCTGCATCACTAGGATGTTCCATATGTTTGTCACTTCAAATGCAGTTCCATCCCTGGTTTGCAGCTTTGATGTGTTCTCATGGTAGACACGTGGTTCATATGCAATATTGAAAATACTGTGACATATTAAGCCCTGTAATGGCTGATTTTTCACGTCCTGCAGTCAGGAAAGTGCTGTGGTGCTGGAAATCCCCTTAGGACAACACCTCAGGATTCAGTATAGCTCTTATTCACTGTCTAACTGTGCGATCAGTTTTGAAGAGAAACAGGCGTGGACACTTCTTTCTGACCAAACTGCGGTGGTCAGTGATAGAAACTGAGGGATGCAGGGGGAGTAACCCTTGTGAGGCACAGGGTTCTTACCAGCCTGTGATGTACAGCTCTGACGTCTCTCATCTGCTGCTCAAACAGAAGATGCACCACCCTGGAGCTGGAGAAAACTTTGCATGTTTTAGTGTGTAATGGTCATTAACCCAGTGCATCTTCACTTCCCAGAGTAAACCAAGGTGTTTGCTCTGCCTTTTCAATTGTGTGTGGCTCCTCAGGTGTGACTTGCTCTGTGAAATGTCTCTTGAAGTAAAGATACTTAGGCAGTTTTAAAATTGTAAAAGGGTATAAAAGTAGATCCTAATGTGTTGGTTTTTTCAGATTTTTGAGACATTTCAGCACATGCAATCAAACCACCAATTGCTTTCCATGAGGTTAAGGTTGAGTAGGTATTATCTAGTGCCGTTTCACTGACTTGAAGACATCATGAAAAGCCAAAAGAAATACATGTATTTCACTGGTGCTAGTGTAAATTTGAGTCATCTATAGATTTGAAGTATTACCCATTTTTCCTGGTTCAGAAGGTTCAGAACTGGCATTTAAAAGTTGTTTGAGTAGCTTGAACAGGTTGCTTACACTCTGCTGGCTCTGTGGCTTTGACAAGCAGCAAGACAAGGATGTTTTAGACCAAATGTAAAAAAAATACAGCTCGATGTTTAGCTGAGTTTTGGGTTAACAGGGCTGGTTGAAAGCTACGAGTGAAAAACAGACAAAAGGTGATATCATTGTTTTATCAGGTAACAGTCACCATAGCAACCAAACTTTACCATGCAGGAAAAGGTCCTCAAAGTGTTTCCACTGTATTTCTTTACCACACAGCTTTTATTACAACAGGTGTGTGTGAAGCAGTTTAGCTGTGGCTCTACAGGGCTCTTTCATGTGGCGCTGTGTGCAGCGTTTCCACAGCAATATCTTTTCTTGGACATGATGTTAAATAAACCTCACACAATTTTGAGGTTTCTCTGCCCATCTAAACACTGTGCATGTTTATTCCACTGGACTTGCTGTTCACACTAGGTTGTCATGCTGGAAATGGTGCTGAGTCTTCCCAGAGCCTCTGGATGTAGCAACCATTGGAACAGAGAAGCACAAATTTACTGCATTACAGTCACATTTTACTCTGTTCTGTCACAATTTACTCTGTTCTGTCACATCAGTAGTGCAGTGCCACAAATGCTTTAGGGCCTGGCCTCTGCCACATCTGATCTTTAATTATTTGTACTCTGGCTCTTTTTCTTCCTGTTTTCTTTGCAGAAAACATATTTTGGCTGTAGACTGTGCTGAGCCTTTCTGACTGCTGAGATAGAATTTAAAAATTAAAATTTACATTTGGGATAGATGGCACTGAACTTCTAACTGCCGGGGAGAGGGATTGCATTATTTGAAAGCAGAGGGTGTTCCTTCAATGAAGGCATGTACAAAGAATACTGATGATTCTTCATCAACAAGGGCCCTCTTATGTCCTTTTTAATTTGGCTGGTAACCCAGTGCTGGAGTCTGTTGGGATAGACTGCTAACTTGGAATACTTCCCCAGCTGACTTCGTGAAAGCCCTTCTGTTGCTGCTGGAGCTGGGTGCTGTCCCCCTCTCCAGTGATAAAAGGCTGCCATATCCAGGTCATCCTGGGAACTGCAGGCTGCTGACCTAGGATTCCAGGATGATCCTTGTGGTCTCTGCAGAGCTGGGGAAGCTTTCACAAACTTCAGGGTATTCATTGCCGTTGGGCTTATATGGGAACTAGCAGTTGTCTCGTAACTGAGGTGAAAACAAGGGTACTCATGTAGCAGCACTGCAACAAAGCAGGGGAGAGTGGTTCTAGGCAGCGAAGCACACTCCATGTAAACACACAAAGTTCCCACATGGCAGATTTGATGCTGCAAAATCTGTGTCCCAGTTGAGCCCAGCTCCATATCATTCTTAAATCTTTTTTTTTTCTTTTTCTTTTTTTTTTTTTTGGTTTTTTTTTCCCCTTCCAAATCTTACATTTTTTTCTCTGAGCTATCTGTGCAGAGTTTGGGTCACAGAGAAAAGCTCCTGGAAGAGTCCCGTGTGTGTAGGAGTGGGCTGAGCAGGCATCAGCCATCAGCTCTGGAGCAGGGAGTTCTCCAGGAAGAAGCACCTTCCTCATGCCATGCAATTACCTGGGAAATGCTTTTTAAATCCAGCTTAAGCCCCTGGCTGTAATGCTTGCTCCTGCCCAGAACTTCTATTTTGTTGACTTTTTCTTTCCCTCATAGAGAGACTTCTAATGTGAAAATGTTATAAGATACCTTATTTCCATTTTGTCACGCTTCATGTAATTAGCTTTTGGTTCAGAGTTGGTAGGTAATCACGGATCACTATATTAGCTATATATATATCTTATTTCTTAGTGTGATTTAATGCATGATGCACCATGATATACCAGAGAAGTTAGTTCACTTTTCTGTCTGCTCTTTCACTGATCCTGAATTCTAAAATGGTGAATGTTATAAATACCAAACTTTGGAAAAGTTTAATGTAAGAACTACCTCTTGTATTATCGTAGTAATAGTAAGGAAAATACTTGCAGCATGTCAGTTCAGCACAGGACAATTGTTGATACACTTCCAAGCTGAAGGACTATTTCTGTTTTGAAAATAGTTTTCTACCTCCTTTTCTTCTGATCCAGGGAGAAGAAGCTGAAAGCAAGAGTGCAGGAGTTAGTGAGTGCTTTGGAGAGACTCACAAAGAGCAGTGAAATCAGACATCAGCAGTCTGCGGAATTTGTTAATGACCTTAAAAGGGCAAACAGGTAAAGGATCTATCTGCAGATGAATGCACTGTTGGTTTATTTTCACTGTGCTCTTGCAGAACACTAATATTCCACTTACCTTAATGAGAAGTTTTGGGACCCTCATGTTCAATCCACGTGTCAACACTCCAGGGTTATAGTTAGAGAAAGGGGAGGTATAAACCTCCCATGTAGGCCGATGACAACCACATAGTAAAGAACAGAAAGCAGGGAAATAGGTTAATCTTAATTGAGTTACTAATAGTGATTGCACAGTCACTGTAAAACAAACAAACAAACAAAAGATTTATGAATCTGTTACTTGGTTTTTAACTGCTCCCTTTTCTTTAGCTCCAGCCTCTTCATTAATAAACTGTCTTGGATAATCACCTAAGTTCTGTTGCCCATTAGGGCATTTTTCTTGTATTGTATTTGGATATGGTGGACCACAGCTGTCCTCTGACTCACAATGCGATTTTCCTAAAATTGCATTTAAAAGCCTTTGTGGTGAGAAGCATCACCCATCTCAAGCTTTCCAACCCAGTCAAGGTGGAGGCACAGAGGCTACTCAGCAGCTAGCAAATCAGCACAAGATGCCATCCTCTGAATGTAAATCTTACTTCTTAAAAATGAAAAATGCAAAATAAGTCCTTGATTTCTAAGCAGATTCTGGCCATGAAATGTTTTTATAAATCACATCTGATGCTGCGGTATCTTGACTCATAAAAGTGGTTTGAGAGGTCATCAACAGCAACCTCCACCTGCCTCTTTGAACCATGTCTAGTTTTCTTTACCAGTTTATTGGAAAAGGTGTGTGCTTCCCCAGGAAAGACACAGACATTAGCACTGCTCTGGGTTTGGATCAGAAAGGTTTGGATCTAATCCATTTTAACGCACTGGTAAATTTTGGGAAGGGGATCAGTTCCCAGCCTTTTAAGTTCCCTGAAGATGGGACTTTGGCATAGATTTTTTTGTAGTACTTAGTCTGAAACAAGCCTCTTAGAATTACCTTGTATGCCTTGTGTTTTTAACAGCAACTTGGTAGCAGCTTATGAAAAAGCAAAGAAAAAGCATCAAAATAAGCTGAAGAAACTGGAATCACAAATGATGGCCATGGTGGAGAGACATGAAACCCAAGTAAGAATGCTCAAACAAAGAATAGCTTTACTGGAAGAAGAGAACTCCAGACCACACACCAATGAAACTTCACTTTAAGTGCATCTCTTTAAAGGATGCTTAGTGCCATTACAACTTTCTTTCTTTTGGAGGTTGACTTTTAGGTAGCTTCAAATGTTAAAAGCTCTGATTGTCAATGCTGACAAACTTAAAAGCTTCTTCTCTGGGATCCCAGAGAGGTATCATGGGGATAATAAAAGTGTTAACCTTAAGGACTGTTTCATAATGTAAAATGGCAGTGCCTGAATTATCATGCTATAATTGTGTACATTTGTCTGTGTTGTTATCTCTGTATTCATACAGCTTCTCTTCCATTTTATCAATGGCCCATGAGTGACAGTGTCACACAGCAGAATAATTCATGTTAAGAGGTTTTCATTTGGGTAGTTTGGGGATCATGGGGAAGTTTTCCCAGTCCCTGAGCTCTCTCTGACACAAGTCCATACTGTACCCTCATGACTCACTGCTGTGGATTCACCACCAAACAGGCAGCTGCAGAGTGGATATGACAGCCTGAGTGGCTTTTTCTTTGCACCCTGCTTGCAGTTCTGCTGTTCACAGTGCAGGTCAGGTAGGAAGACTGGGAAAAAAAACAAGAAAGCATAGTTGCATCTCTGAGAATTATAATAAAAGTGTAATTCTTACAGTGCATAAGAGGGCCAAAGGCTGTGGGTTTCACCATGCCACACAGACAGTCTGTGCCAAGGGTGGGTAAGAAATTACAGAAGACCTCCTGGTATTTATATTGCATGGTGTTTGCAACTACTTTGTAGAAAAAAATTGGTTTTTCTTGTGATATACACTATATCCAAGGTTTTCTTTAAGAAGCTGGGCCATTTTTGTCACATGTGTTGTGCTTACTACAGCTTACTGTGATCAAGAGGTGGAATGTTGTCTTTTTATACTTTTTTTGACCAAAAAAGGGTACTTAAGTAATGTACCTGTTTAATATTGAATACATAGGCACAAAATTATAGATGTGTAGATGTATGGATATCCAGCCACAAACAGAATGTGAATGGTGAAGTCTTACAGCTTTCTTAGGTTAGTTTTTGTTACTGCTAACAATCACTTGTTTAAATCACGTATTACTGTATTATCAAACTGACTGAAGTGCAAATTTTGTCTTGTTAGGTTAATGAACATTAAGCAAATCATGGGGATCAGGTTGATTTCTGTAGGGGTCAAAATACAGGAGTCTGCCATAGCACCTGTTTTTTTTGTTGGTTTGTTTTTTTTTTGTTTTGGTTTGGTTTTTTTTTTGACAGAGTACGTTAAAAAGCTTCATGTGTGTTTTAAAAAGCCAAGCTATAGTTCATTCACTGTGTTAGCCTGCTGCTGTGTTATGCCTCTGCTTTGCATTTTCCAGGCTGATTTTCTGTTAATCTGATTTCACATGTTTATTGGTTTTGCTTTACATGCTGCATTGCACCTCAAGTTTTTTACTAGTATATTTAGAATTATGTTAACTTTTCTCATTTATTCCTCCCATTACTAGTACTAAGGAAATAGTTTAGAGGATTCTTTTTGCCTGTTGTTGGGTTAGGTCAGACAACATAATTGTGGGAATTTGTGTTTAGAATTATCGTTAAGTCTTGGTTACATCTGGAAGTGTAGCTGTTGGTTTTCCATCTCTTACTACTGTAGCTGCTGTTGTCTTCTGTCCTTATAGTAGCAGAGTCGTTCCTGCTTCCCTGGAGTCTAGTACATGATCCACAAAACCAGTATCCCATGTGGTTGATTGCAACAGCCAATTAAAACAATGCTGATTTAAAAAAATGTAGGTAGTGATCTCTGGTTTTGATCAACCCTATTTCTCAGAATAACTGCATGTCTTAATTTATAATATCAGTAGAAATTACTGCAAATGAGTCTCTTGAGGGAGAAGGCACGTTGATTTCTTCAGTCTCTGTGGTTTTGCTTAGCAGCTCTCTAAGGTGTTTCCCGTTTTGGCCCAATTTTCTCACGCCCAGGAGGTTGGGGTTTGCCATCAGTAGCTGAGCACTCTTGTTTTGAAGAATCACAAAGGAAAGTATTGACCATGTGCTGTGGCAAAAATGCAGTTACACTCCTGTCTTTCAGCATCTGAAACACCCATGTGATTTGAGGTCACTAAGAATGTCTGTGTGAAATACCTTTCACTGGAGAGGACAGAAACCATACTGCACTGAGCTGCCTCTTAGGCTCATTATTTCCCCTGTTTAGATTAATGGAATTACAGAATGGGTTGGGTTTAAAACGACACTAAAAAATCATCTTGTTACAATCCCTTTCTGGGGGCAGGGACATATTCCACTGGATCATGTTGCTCCAAGCCCCATCCAACCTGGCCTTAAGACATTCCAGAGTTGGGGCAGCTGCAACTCCTCTAGGCAGCCTGGGCCAGTGGAAGATGTTGCTTCAGCACCCTCAGCACAGAAGAGTTTCTTCCATAAAAAAATTCAGATGCTCTTACACAGAGGTATAAAAAGCTGCAGCCTCAGTGTTTTTTCCAGACCTGACAATTTGCTGATTATTTCTCTACATTTAGCACAAATCTTCTGTGCCAACTGTGCTCTAGAAGTGCATTAGGATAAATTATAAATCATCAGTAAATGTACACCACTCCCATTTTTTTCCCCGTAAGGGTTGTAGATGAAAAAGCAGCACTGGTACCATCCAGCATCAGCAGCAGCCGTAGCTTGCCAGACCAGCAGTTGATTTATTTGCCTCAGCAAGCAGCTACTGCGTCACTTGTTAGCAGAGCGGAACAATCAACTGGGAAGTGGTCACAGGTTTAATGTTACTGTGAAAACTGTTCATTAGTGATAATCAGCTTCAGCTCCAGTGTACCCCATTAAAATGGCACCAACTCTCACAAAAAATGCCATGAAAACCTCAAACTCCTTTTATGCAACTCTGAAGTACCAGCACACCAGAAACACCTGGTGCAGTGCACCGTGAGTTACAGCAACTTAACTCTCTTAACGCTTGTTGCAGAAATAATAAATTTGCAAAGCAAGAAAAAGAAGTGATTTTTGTCAACCTAAGTCCATTCATTAATTAATGACTGGACTTTTTTTGAAACTTTGTATTTCACAGAGTGCTCAAAAAATTCCTTTTTTTTTCTATGATGTATAAATCTTCACCAGCTTGAATGTACTGTTAGCTTTTGCAAAACACATGTGACTAAGTTTGCATTCATGTCATGCTTTACTAGTTTAATTAGTTTTCTCCTCCTGCATACTGCACCATGCATTGTAACTTTAGAAACTTTTCACCTTACTGAATTAACTTCAAATGTGTTGCTACCTTTTAGTTTCCAAGCTGTAAAATAGCTATTTTGTGTTCATTTGATATAGAATTGTAAAAACTGCATTTATTTATACAGAGGCATTTATAATACTTATATTACAAATGTTCTTATATTCTGAATAAATTTCTAATGCTGTTTCTTTGCCTTGGGAGTTGTTTCACCATGGCTTGTCACCTTACTGTTGAATGGGACTGCGTAAAGACACCTTGGCACAAAGATACCTCATCTCCATGCTGTGTTACTGAAGGAGATGGTTTGACATTGTCAGAGCCATGAAAAGTTGTCAAGAACTCAGATCTGGCCATAGGTTTTAGCTGTGCTCAAGAACCTCAGTACCCCCTACATCTTCAATGAACACTTTATAGAAATGGAAGGGTGCATGTGAAACTGTTACCACACGTCCAGTTCTTTTAATAACAAGTTATATATGGACCAAAACAAAAAGAAAACAAAATACTCAGTATTACATAAATATTCTAAAAGCATTGATTGAAGTTCACACACTTCCTTTCTCCAGTTTGTCTAAAACATATTATTTTTTTTCCATTGTGTTGAATGACATCCATTTTTACAGCTGACTTTAAAGAATCCTTCCTCTCCTGGCTAGAGGAGATATAATCACTGCTGGCTTAAGGCAACACATAAACATTCTACAGTGAAAGAATAACCTGTGCCAGCAGCAGAGGCATCACATTCCACAATGACCAGCAATCCTTATATTCATACTTCAGTATTCAATATGTTTATTTATAAAGTAATTTAATTTTACAGAGGAAAAAATAACAATATAGAAGAAAATGTTAATTTAGTCATAGTCTCCTAAATGGTGTGCTTCAGTTTTGAATCAATTTATAACAAACAAAATCACAATTATCAGTACAGCAGATGTTACAGGTAGTTACAGATTCTACTTAATACAACTGAAGAGCTGACTAATGCAAACTTCCTTCAAAAGAACATAAAGGAAGTTGTATAAAATCTGTAATGATTTTAACTCTTTAGCTGTACAAACCTTCTACTTAGTGAGCACCAATGTGCCACTTACACAGAGGAAAACAGGTCGAGTTCTTGAGCTTTAACACACAGGAGGAAGACATAACCCTTCATGCCTGAGCCACCACAAAGCACTGGCTCCTGTTTTCTGTGAGGCATGCAGTGCTGCCCTGAAAAGTGTCATCGGCTGGAAGCAATACCCAATCTGGGTCCTGGAACATGAACACCAATCAAGCATTCTGCCTGAATTAACAACCCCACACCTTCTGGGGAGGTCTGATTTGCTTTTTAATGGTAAAAGTGCCTTGCAAACCCAGCTAAACTGCTCCTCAGGGGTTAAGTTAAACTTCCACATAGCACACTGCCATGCAGACACTCTAAAGTTCTGTTGCAAGTACTGGCGTGAGAAGTATTTGCTGAGAGCTCTTAATCATGTGGTTTTCCATACATTTTCTGCATAACAAAATTATGTACCCAACCAGTAAGATACAAATTTCATCCCCAAGTTTAGTAGTTTTGATCAAACATGCTTAAAAAAATTTGCAAAGTTCTTCTAACAATTGGAAATGTGCCATAGAGAACTGTGTTTGCAGGATGTTTTCTTAAAAAGCTATGAATGCCTTATTTTAAAATGATTAATGCTCCATGAGCTGTAATCATTTTCTTAAAGGCACTGAACCCATACTGGAAACAAGAAGCTAGTTCTTCTTATCAACAATATAAATGCTTAGAAATTACAAAATACTCTGTTTTCAGTAAAATCCATACAGACCTTTCCAAATTTAAACATTCTGTATTCTGTGAAATATTAACAATTACTTAAAAGGAAGCTTTTTTTTTTTCCTGGAAGAATTGAAGGAGGACTCGAAGACGCACTTGACTTCCCAAAAGCAGCCAGAGCTGAAAGCAGTTTAAAGATAAAGGTTTCTGTAAAGCTGAATCTGTACAAAACGTTAAGTCTTGCTGAACCTAACATTTTAAATAGAAAGACAAACCCCAAGTATTTTGTTTTATTGTACTACTACCAATCTGGAATAGGTCCTCTGGTACAATCTTGAATATGGCCAATGTCATTGTTTAATGTTGACTTCCTTTTAAGTTCACAAGCTACATGAAAAAGTGAAATGCACACACAGCACAAATACTACTGCATCTATCAGTGCTTACATATGGGATTAAGAACAGTGCAAATACTAGCATTTAGCCTACTTCCATTCTTGACTACACTATTGCTATAAATGCATATGAACAAAAACCTATTATGGAAGAGTTTCTAAGTCTAGTTTACTGTAAAAGCACCTTCAGTTAGTTTGTATAAATTTACCGTATCTTAAATAATTTTGGTTGTTTCAAAAGCTGAAATATTGTAATAACAAAAACAATTTGAAATTATGAAGTTGTGTATAAGCACCAGATTATTTAACATTTACAGTGCAAGACATAAAATCGGTTTATTTACAGAAATCAGTATCAACAAGCGAGACTATTCTGCTAATTCTCAATAACTATGAGCTTCCTAACATGTTTAGACTATAACCTCCTAACTTCAAACATGAAGGCACCTGGCTTTACCTCTGGAAAAGAAACCTGTTGCTCAGAATTTGTACAAAACCCCAAGTATCTGAGGATTAAGCAGCCTACTGACGCCACAACTGGGCAGCCAGTTACCCCTGGAGCAGCAGTGCTGTCGTGTACCGCAGGATACTGGAGTTCAGATTCTTAATGTAGACTCTGCTCTTCACACCATAATGGCTAAGTGCAAAAGCAAATCACCACATTAAGTAAAGGTTGGATGAAATTACAATCTGAGAGCAAGTACCTTAGAAGTAGCCAGACCCGAAGCCTGCCTTGTTTTTAAAAGGAACTGTTACATCTGTAACAGTTTTCTTTCACAGGCAGGTGAAAGAAAATCACCTACTGTCCTCATATCACCAAATTAGTTCAGCAAGGTTGAAACACAGCACAGAAGCCTGGAACAGTGATTAGGCCCAAAATTTCATTAGAAACAATTTATGTATGTTTGGTCTAAAGAATTTACATTGTGTTAAAAAATAATACTCTGATTGTGCAATAAATAAAGCTATTTCCCCCTCTCCTTCCCAGAACCACTGTTGCCAGGCTTCAAACTATGCAAGACACAGTTACTTTCAAAAGCTGGATGATTGATGTACATCAAGGAGCTGAAGTCAGCAGCACTTCAGTCACTTAACTAACTGGGCCGGCCACTCTTCAGTCCAAGGTCAAAGTAATAGAAGCATTCTGAGGAGAGATGCTAAAAACCTCATGCTAAAGCAGGGAGTTGATGTAGTACTAGAAACTGCACACTTGTACCAGATTCCTAGCACCACACAGCTGTAGGGTTTTTTGCTAAATATTTGTTTACTCTGCAAGTTGATTCCAAGAACACTGACTGACCATTCATTATCTGAATAACCTCTAACATTGCAGCATTCTCAAATTGACAGTGTTTGTTTTTCAAGTATCAACACCAGCTCTTGAGTCAGACATGCAAACAGTTAATATTTCCCTGTGTCTAGCTCCTGTAAAGTAAAAACTCACAGAACTAAAGCCTGTATCTCACTTGCTATTTCTTCACTGTTTTATGGAGGATAATGTAAACAGTACTTCTAAACTTAGAAATACAATTCTAAAGGGATGTTGAAATAAGAACATAACAGTAAACAAAATGTTCACGGTGCAGGGCATGTTGGAGCCAAGTGGACGCACCAAGTGGATCACATGCCACCACATTTAGATTGTTTTAGGATAAACCTTACTAAGAAAGCAGAAAGCAATGCTACTACAGGAAACGGTACCCTTATACAAAGAAGTAAGTTATTGCATATTTATCACATTTATTTGCAACTCACATTAAGGCTAGGTTTACTAAAATGAATGACATATGTATAAGCTTCACTCTGGGTTGCTTAATGAAGCAACCAATGTCTCTCATACTGAACCAACTTTTCACTAAGAAGAAAAAAATTACACAGTAAACAGAGGGCAGCCAGCATGTCCTATTCAGAGAACATGCTTCCATTGTTCTAAAGACTTCTTCTTGCCTGGGATAGGACTTCCCAAACAGATGACAGATGCTCCAAGTTCACTGTTTCAGCAACATCCCCATTATTTCACAGAGCACTAAATTATCTATTACTAATTTATCTGAAAAGTCAACTTATTTATAAAAAGATTTCCACAGCCCGTTATTTAATTATGCCTTAGGAGAGTCCTAGTAGCTCCACAGGCAGTAGCAGCCTCAGGATATGATACAAACTTCTGCCTCACCATGAGTAAAGGCACTTTTGCTGGGAAATCAACTAAAATAGCACAAAGAAGTAACTAAAGATTAGTTTTCACCTGAAGCTGAATAACGTAACTTCCTCCAACATAGTCCTACCCTCTCAATTACTCTTCTTTGTCACTGTATGGCCTTTGGATACGTTTAAGAAAAAAAAAAAAAAAAGAAAAGAAAAGAAAAATAGTGAATCAAAGCTATTTGATTGAGCTATTTCACAATTTGGTCTTGAAAAACAAGGCCCTCAGAACCCTTGTCCTCCAGAAGGAGGAAATGCTGTAGTCCATTTCTCCTGTTGACTGATACAGAAGTTGAACACTCCCATGGCCAAAATTACTACAGCACTAGAGTTCCAAATCACCTGGTGCCAGGCAGGTGAATAACCCAGGAGAAAGTTCTAAAGCTATTTCTGAGGAAAACACTAGATAGGGTATATGAAGTAGGGTAGTTGAAGGAAGACCAGGATTTTGGTTTTGGATGACATATATGAGTTGCATAAAAACTCAGTGCATGTAGATACACTACAAGGGTGTAGTTCATTCAACCTATCAAGTTATCAATTACCTCTATTCTAGAGAAAAGTCCATTTTTAAATCTGGGACATGCTTGCTATCACAAGCTGCTGTGACAAATTATTCCAGTGCATTTCTCTCCACTGCAACGCAGATGCTCAAACCCCACTGACTTGCAGGTAATGTAATAGCTCATCACCCTCATCACAAAAAACTTACAGGTTTTTTGTTCCTCCTCTCCATCCCCACCCCATCTTTCATGTTTTTCCTAAGAAAGCACTGTAGCTGAAAATAACTGAAGCTAGATCATTTAAATGCTAACTGCAAGTGCAATTCAATACTACTTGATATATACAGAGCAGATACACTACACAAGAGATCTGAGGACAACAGCACATAATACAATACTGAACACCCTTGGAATAGTTATTGGAAGCCTGATTAAGCTGTTCAGTGTCACACAATGCCTCTATTACCCATGCACCTGCCTTTCTCCTCAGCGAGATCTACAGAGGCTTATTTACATTCAGTATAAATTCTACACAAGTTACCTCTCACAGAAAAGTTTAAGCTTCTCTTTTTTTTCACAAGCAGCTGCTTTGCAACTGCTTATGCAGCTGTGGGCAGTGCACAAGAGCTAAGTTAGACACTTAGAAGGGCTGAATTTTACCCAGTTTGAGTGTCATTATTGAAAACCAAGGAAGAGTAGGTACAAAAAGTCAACATGCTATAGATTTGACTCTAGTACTAGTGATTGCCCACCAACAAAAACTATCAGTGTGAAGGAGGGAAGGTATCTGTGGCAAACAATCAGTACAGAGAAAGGATGACAGGCTGAGACTAGGTTTGAAATGTGCAACTTGGTTTCAAAATCACTAGGACAGAGGTGTCCTCTGAGAATTATTTCATTGCCACTGCGTAATATTGCAGTGTTCTACAAAATAATGACAAAACAAATCCAATAATTTACATCAGAACAGTTAAAAGGTTAGCAAGCTGGTATACTCCAACAGTTTAAAAAAAAAGTCAATGACATTCTACAAAAAACACAGCAAGTTACAATAAAAAAAATTTAAAACCACAAAAAAATAAATCACAAGTAAAAAGAATGCCCTCTAATGCACAGCTAGGAACAAGTGAACTGAACATTGGAAAGGTACTTTTGTGGACAAAGGCTAGACTGCATTTAAAGTGCAACACTTGACTATGCCACTCCCATACTGCAAAGAGAACAAACCCTTCCAAACCAGCCGTCAGTCCCTGCATTGCATTTAAAAACAAACAAACAAAACAAAATAAAAAACTCCTGAGAAAGAGTAAGGCTGGATAAGAAACCCCCTCAATTGCAACAGGCAATTCTGATTCTTACTTCTAATAAGTTTGCTGTCAGAGGTCAAAACTTTTCATTATGGCATCATGGTCAAACTTGAAACTCAAGAAAGCTCTTGACGAAAAAACAAATTTGTAATGGCCATTGCATGCCATAGAATGTCCATCTACGTGTTCTGGCAGTGCGTCTTCGCTGGAGCAACACATCTCATAAGCTGCTTCTGCTTAAACAGAAAAAAGTATGAAACAAATTTTAAATGGGCAGTTGTCAATAAAAGTATCTATAGCAACACAAAGCCATACCTCAAACATATATTCAATTAATATTTATAACAAAACCTGTATGTTTGGTCATAAACAGAAGAAGGTAACTCAAAGCAGCCATATTTACAAGTTGTCTAGAGGCTAGAATAAATCTCCAAATTCACTGCAATCTGGAAGTATTTTCAATAGCCCCACACACACACACACACACACACACATATATATATATATATATATATTTTACACATATAATACTGTTTCATTTCTCAATAGCCGTGTCTAAACAAGGAGAAAAGAATGGCACTTTTCCTGAGCAGTAAGCAAAGAACTGTGTGCATTCTGCTGCAGCTTATTACAAGCAGGACAGAAAGCCTTAAAACAACGCTCAGTTACCAGCACTGTGTTTACTCAGATACTGTTTTTCTAAAGTAGCTTTTAGTTTTTCACTCAGCCACCTTGTGTATCAATCAGTCTTAATAATAAAAGAGAAGAATTGCAAGACCAACATGAAATTGTACCTTTTCCATTAAAAAACAAGCAAAACCTCAGACTACCTTGGAAAAACGTGGCTTTATAAGATTTGGAAGGTTGGCATGAGGAATGGTTGAGGAAAAGCCCTCAATCATCATTATTCGTGTGCCTTCAGCCTGTAGCACAGGACAGTGGATGAAAATTCTGACTGCACTTGCCTGTTTCAAAGTTATCTTGAAGTCTTCTTGGATTAAGCCTTTTTTCACATTTCTGGTGAAGAGAATGACCATACATTACACATTTTTGATGAAGAAATGGCATTATATTTAAGCACCATCTAACAGGCATGCTGGTTTGCTTTGACACACTTAATGGCTGAATTATTTTACCTCTAACTCAGCATTAATTCTGTCACATTACTTGATGTAGCAAACATGCTTTAAATCCAAAAGTCTTTCAGAATCATGCAACCTTTTAACAGTCACTAAAACATTTCTAACATGCAGACTTTTAGGGGAAAATTTGAGTACTTTCTAACTGTTTTGAGATGGAAGGGTCTTGCATATGATGGTGTGGAATCAACGTTGTGCAGGCATAAGTCCACTCTTCAATAAGCTTGTCCCAAAAGAAGCAAGGGGAATGTATTTGCAAACATGCTGCTACTGCCAATTAAATTAACGTGCTTTAGAGACACACACTCAAAACTCTCCAGGGAGGAGTTGTTTTAGCCCCAAGTATTGCTGCTTTAAGTACACCAATAAAAAAAAAAATGGCTCTTTGCACTCTCTGGAAATTAAGAGTTTCCTGGCCTTCAAATTACATTAGATAATTGTCACTGGACACAGAATATTCAACCTTCAAAAGACTGACCATCACGAAAACACAAGTGAAACAGAAAAAACAAATATTTCTACAAGTTTGTGAAAAGCCTATAAAGTAACTGTAGAGCATTAAGAGTTATCTCCATGAAGATCTTAAAGATTACCATTACAGTTTTTTCCAATCCATCTAAATTTCTGGGCAGTCAATTCACTCCTCTACACTCAGACTCAAACATAACTAACCATTTCTTGCTGCAGTGAGGATTTTAGGACAAGTTTATGGTTTCTGTATGTTTACATGAATAAGAGAAAGAAGGCAATAACCCAAGAATGGGAAGAATCTCATTTAAAGCCTGTAAATAAGAAAAACTAAAGCCTAGACAAGCCAGCTGAGCTGCATTGAGAACTGGGGGCTCACTGCTGCACAAGAGCCAACAAAATATACTGAAGAGCCATAAAAAACGGGGAATCAAAAGCACATTCTACTATAGAAGAGAGCACAGCCCAGTGAGTTAACTCCCACTGAGAACTGGACAAACACAATTAGTAACTGCAAGGGAATTTAAAACGCAAAGAGTGTGGCACTGGAATTTACAAACTGTTGTAACCAGCTCTACTGTATGATTGAAACACTATATGAGATTCTGGCATAAAAGCCAAGTCTGTGTCTCAAGATTTTTTGCTGGAGAGAAGGGAAATAATAAGTATTTACATCACTACTTTCTAAGTATTGCATAACAAAATCCTATGCTTACAGAAAGAGATCACACATGAATAAATAAGATGTGTACTACACTGAGTTGTTACTACACACCACAGAAGGCTTTTACATGACAGGAACCTCGAAAGCTGCAGGATTATGTACTGAAACAGCTAATAAATTTTCAACAGCTAAAACTGCTTACTTCTAAAATGCAAACTTTGAAATTTAGTATGCTTGTTTATATATGTATATGCATACAAGGTAAGAAATGTTATATATCAACAAACATCTATCAAATACTCTGAACAAACATATTCTTGATAGATAGGCACTCTACTCTGTTTCAGCGGGACATTGTCCTGGACATTTGTTAAGCATTACTGGAACCTATTACTGACACAGATACTGCATGTTTCTTACCAAGGTATGGTTTTGCTTAACTGGTTGACTGTGCAGTCCGTTTGTTCGCTTCTTTTGGCTTGAAGTGTCTTGATTTTGCTTTCTGCCATTGTTCTTCAGGCTCTGGCTCTGCTGTTAAATCCAAAATAAGTAGAGGGAAGAGTTTAAATGGTAGAATTGGACATCACTGGATTAACAATTCCTACTTAGTAACGAAAACTTCCCTCCAAGTAACTTCAAAACATGTTAACAGTTTCCTTTGCAGAAAAACTGAAGCCCACTGAAATTAACCAGACATACACTCAAGCTACAGGGCCATCAACTGTTACTCTTCTCTATTGCACTGAAAAGGACAGAATTATTACACAATGAATTAAGTGAATTTTCATGCAATGATACAGATATACTAGAGATAACAGCAAAATGGCATGTACTAATTAGTATCTGTACATGAAACAACATAATTGCTACCTGATACCACCATTTGTAGTGTTAGATAAATCAAAGAATTCCCAAGAGTATTCCCCCACTCCCATGTTTCTACTTTTGCATTCTGTGGTGATGAAATTCACTGGTTTTGTCCCAGAGAGGAAACCCTCATGAACAAAGACATCTGTTTTAAATAGTCCAGATGCATATGCCTGCCTAAGGAACAACCTACCTTTATTTTCAAAACTTCAGACACCTCAGGATGATTATATGGCTTCTGTGGCTGTTTTGGCTTCACCAAGTGCTCTCCTGAAAAGCCATCTGTAAGCACCTGCTGACTACAGCGAAGTTTGGATCTAGTACAAGAAAACAAAGACAGTTTACAACACAAATTCAAATCTACTGAGAACAGAAGACAAATGTGAAAAATTTTTTTGCTTTTTGGTAACAATCTGGAAGACAATCTTAAGTAGCCTAGTATGGAAACCCTAATAATGCTCACTGCCATTTGCATTCTCCACAGAAAAGAGGCCAAGTCCACATTAACATTTGTCCTGTTGTTCTCAGCATTGGTGTTGCCCTGGCTCGAATTACTGAAGTCCTCTTGTAGGGACTACGGGTTTCAACCTTTGCTCTACCACTTTTCACTCAGCTGAACCTAAAGCCAGCAGCACATATTCCCCTACTGATTCCCACAGATTTTATCTAGCACTTCTTAGACTACTTCACAGTCTTGCTTTGGAGAGTCCTACTTTTCCTGTGCAGAACTGCCAAAAATACTGAAATTGAAGCACTGGAAGTTATCTATTTGCTTTAGCTCCTGGTTTTTTGTTTTTTGTTTTTTTTTTTTGATTCCCATAAACAAGACTGAGGAAACAATCTCAGTTCTTACACCTGTGTATCATCACATTAATCAAGTTCTCACCTTACTTACTAGTCTATGATATACATCTATACTTATTTTTCTGTTATCTACCTATTACTGGAACACAAATCCTTGGAGAAAGAGAAAAGGACAAGCAGTATTGCCTGTGATTGTCACTGTATAATATTGTCATCTTTGTATGACCAGTGTTTTGTAAGAAAGAATATAGAGATGTTAAACTGACCTGGTTCTTACCTAGCTTTTTCCAAGTTGGACTTAGAGGGTGCATTCCCTGCAGTTAACAAACCATTGTCACTGTCTGAGGAGTCTCCATTCCTTCGAGAAATCCATTCCCTCAATGGCCTGTGAGCAACGAGTAGTACAAGATCTACTTACCAAAACAAATCTAAAGAACCTAAAGTTGTCTGAAAGACCCTGGCCTAGCATTTGCCTCATCTCAAACATACCTGATGAAGGGAATTGCCATAAAAAATTTGTTAGGTGCCAAACCCAGCTTGGACTTTGGGGTCATGTCATTTCTGTGGCATGGTAATTTGTCGATGGAAAACCACTCAATATTCTAGAAAAACAAGAAATAAAATCACAATACCCTCTACTGTAGCCTTAGTAGATTGTTACAAATGTGTATCAGCCACAATTATTTCCCTTAATTAAAAAATTACCATGGAAGACTTAAATTAACAGGCCACAACAGCGTTTTTCACAAAAGGTTAATTAACTCTTCTGACTGCCACTACAGTAGCAGATGGTACAGCACAAACTCATTGCATGATATCGCACCTAAAATATGAAAGGTATTAATCAGCAACTAAACTCTGAGTAAGACTTTTCATAAACAAACTATCCAAACCACTGCACACAGAATGCCATAAATAAATGTACAGGCTTTGAATAACTTTCAAAATCTTTTTACTTAAAGTGTTATCAATACTAGACCACCAATACCCATTCAAAAAGTAAGAAGGGTGTTTAGTTTGACAGTAAGTTTCAGGTTTTATTATAAAAGAAAAAAAACATGGGGATAGGATAGGAATTGTGTACTGTTTATATGTTATAGTTTTAATAGTTAAAACTGTATACTTAGCAGAATGGGGAAACAAAATCAGGAATTCTGACCACAGACAGTGTAATAGAACCCAGGTAAGATTTGCTATCACAGAATCTACTCTGAAAGCCCCAGGCCCACACAAGATGTAAATTATGGAAATAAGTTCCAAACTGAATAAGTTTTTAATATAGTTCTACAGGAGTACAAAATCAGCTTGCCTGGAGGCATTAGATCAGATGAAGACAAAGTTTCAAAACTCTGTCATTGCAAGAATGCTTCAACATTCCCACATATATGGTCACTGTTCTACAAAGTACCATATTTACTGCATATTTTAAAAAACCCTCAAATTTCATCTTATGTCATATTTAAAAGAAAAAACACATCTCTAATGCAAGAAATTAAGTCCTGTCCTGTCAAATACTTTCCTTATTTAGAAAGCAAGGTGCCCTGTTTAGTGACACAATCTGGATGGAAAAATAGCTATTTTAAACTGAATTGCCATAAAGGAAAAAAATATTCAAAGATTACAGATACCACTGACAAAGGCTCCAACAATTTGCTACCTGAGCCTTTGTCCTTCCCTTTCACAATACCTTTTAAAAGCCTAATGGTACACAATACATCCAAAATAGTTCCATTTTTCTGTCCCCTTCCCAGCTTCCTCCATAAAATATACTATTTTTTAAATCTGACAGTATTAGCCATGAAAGAAAGAAAACAATCCTTAGTTTGTCCTTTTGATATGTAGGCTTTTGCATGTCCCTAACTAATAATTACAGCTTGAGAATATATAGTTACATTTGCATCTGTAACTAGGAATAATATGAAATTATTAATATATACACCACCTACGATAGGAGGAGAGTTGTATTTTAGCACCATGCTCTATTGTCTTTCATTGATGAATGGAGATGTCAGACAGGTGGTCAGGTATCAGACTTGCAAGCAAGCTGCAACAAGTCAACACAAAACCCTACAGTGAAGAGATGCCACTGGTACCCAGCATTTAAGGTGTTCATTGTGTTTACTGGGTTCATTATTTTACACACTTCTGACTTTAAAAATCAACCTCTGCAAAGTTGCTATAGATTCAGACAAGGTAGCACGTACCCGAATTTCCCTTCTAGTTTTGGGGTTGAATTTTGTGTTCTTTGGAACTCCAGGAATGATATACAGCCGTGCTAACTGATCATTGATTCGCAGCTCAATGTAGTCCTCTTTGCAGATATAATCTTTTATGTCAAACCCAGTTTCTTCAAACACCTGAGACGTATTTAGAAGAAGTTAGTGAGTGTGTATTCAGAGTTATCCTTTCACAGCCTACTACCACAAGCCAAGGAATGATGATTTTTCAGACATATCCATGAAAGCTGCTAGGAAAAACAAGCCTTTACACATAGAGGTTTGCTCAGAAATAGAAACTACATGCTTTAGATTTCTCTGAAACTGCAAACCTGCTATGCAAGTTGAAACAATTCTATTACACCTTCATGTAGCAATTTATTAATATGGATAGGGTTAGTCCTCATCAACTTCTGAGGTACCACTGAACTCTGTAGGCACTGCCAAGTGAAGACCTCTTCAATCAGATTTTACACAGATACAGCTTATGGTTTCAGATCTGTGCTGACTCCAGTGAAAAAAGTTGAAAGATTTATTTCAGATATAAAATAAATTGTCAGTCTAGCCACAATGACAATCTAACTTGATGGAAAAAAGATTATAACAATAGTGCTGTTCACTAGCGAAATCTAAATAGATTTTTCAAATTAACAACACCGTCAGAAGATTTTTTTCCCCACTATAACTGTGCCCCCTTTAATGCTTTGGCTGGCATAACCTGAAGTAAAGAGGAAGATACACTTCATGTAACTCCTTCTTGAAGTAGCTGTCTAGTTAATCCTTGATAGGTATACTTAAAACAAACAAACAAACAAAAAAAAAAAACAAAATCCTGTCATTTCCCAGATACTGATTTAGTCCAATTGAAGAACACTAAATGCACCATACTACCTTCCCTCACCTTAATTTTCTCTCTCAAAAACTCTGAAAGTATTATGTTGAATGAACACTGAATTTGTAGCAGTAATATTCTTTTACAGGCCATTTTGAATATGCAGCTTCACTATATATCTAGGTCTCCAGGAGCAATAAATACCATAGATTATTTTATTTTTCAGATTTTACTTGCAATATACATTGATTCTTGTTCCTGAACATAACTGAAAAATAGAAAAGTTAAGTTCTTCACAATTTTTACATAAAATTCTACAACCTCAAACTCAGCTCTTTAGCCTCTTTACACAGACCAGTGTACATAGGCTGAATTTCCATTTCCCCACATTTTTACAGTTATGGTGACCCTTGAAATTAACATACCAAAAGTCATAAATTACAAAAGATTTCCCAAGCACCACAAATAATGCTTAAATGTAAATGCACAGTTTAGCAGAGAACTGTAAAAATAGTACTCACTTCCTTTAGCACATTAATGCAAAAGAATGTGAAACATAAACCTTTTTTTAGTTTTATTTTAATATATAACCTCAACCTTGATACCATTTTGGAACTCAGAAAGGCACCAGAAGATGACTGCAAGAACAGATTATTTATTCACATGATTTCAATATCAGGATTACCTAGTAAAGTGCCTTTTCACCCAATATATATATCCTGATTTCAGAAAAATTTCATTTCTTTATCTTAAAGGAGTTGATATAACTTACCTCTCTAGCAGCACAATCATGAGGTGCCTCTTCTTTATTTACTTTCCCTTTTGGAAATCCCCAACCAGATTTTGCTAAATAGCCCTGAACCAAAAGAACCTACAAAATACAAGGAAATACAACTGTCAAACATGCAGATGTTCTAACCGATTTCATTAAATGTCTTCCCTCCACTATCCCCTTGTTCTCTAAAAGAATATGTTAGCCTCAAGGAAGGAAACCATTAGGTTTGCTGCGTTCTAGCAAAACACTAAAATGTGTAACTCAGAATAAAAAAAATAAAATC
This sequence comes from Chloebia gouldiae, assembly GCA_003676055.1. Classification (NCBI taxonomy): domain Eukaryota; kingdom Metazoa; phylum Chordata; class Aves; order Passeriformes; family Passeridae; genus Chloebia; species Chloebia gouldiae. The sequence goes on along the minus strand of QUSF01000047.1, from coordinate 3,555,542 downwards.
TGGGAAGGAAAGCATGCAGAAGTGTGTTTACTGACTCACATATTATATCAAGTAATTGTCAGATCTCTTCGATATCAAGTAATTGTCAGATCTCTTCGAATCTGACAATGAATGTAAATCTCTTCAGAAGAAAAATGTAAACAACAAAGAATTACTTCTTCCAGCATATGTCATCCCTCCCTCTAGACAGTCCTTCACAACTATTTCCATACTTACATTTTCAAGTGTCTCATCAAGGATAATTGCACCATAGGTTGGTACTCCCATTTTGTATTCTTTCCACTCATCTAAAACCTTCTGTACATCTTCACCTTGAGGCAGTAAAAAGGGGCAGTGACTGAAGAGTAGAGCAGCTTGTTAAGGAAGATAAACTTAAGCCGACAGTTCTAAGGCACATACTGAAAACAAAAGATATTCACTCCAAATTCAGACCAAACATTCCCTCCCCTAAGTCCTTTCAAGATAGAGTCTCCTGGAAATAAAAAAAATACTATGAATAACCACTACCAAGCACAGAGTCAGAGTACACCAAGTAATTTGGCAATTCCTATACAAAGCAATCTAAATAAGTGAAAAAAAAATCAAAACTCAAAACCAACCAAACAAAAAAGCCAACACCCAAAAAAAAAAGCCAACAAAACAGAAAAAAAAAACACACCAAGAAAAAAGATTGCACAAGGCTGCTTGTTTGAAGGAAGGTAATTTTGAAAAAAGTAACCCCATAACAGTTATTTTGAAAATGTATTATTTGCAAACACATTTTCTAAATTTTGAAGTGAGCAAGACAGAAAAAAAGTCAATTCCTTGTGCTTGAAATAAATGGGAATAAAATTTTGCCACAATCATTTGTTAAGATTATGGCACAGAATCCTATCTTCAGTATTTATTATGCTAAAAAAATATTGAATGACAAATAGTTACAGAAATCTAAATTCTAATACAATTTATCATGCAGAGAAAATATAAACCTCTATAACTCTAAAATTTTGAGAGAAAAATCTGCAAGTCCTTAATCAAAGTATTAATATTATATATTTCATATATTTTAATACCAGTAAAAAATACTCCACAGCAGAATACTTAAAAATACACTGCAAAGAACTAATTTTTGTGGCAAATATAGGCAATAAAGGGAAATGTGCAATGAACATGTAACACCTATTACACTGTGTTTTTTCTGCACTGCCTAGGAGAACTTTGTTGGTCTGAAAACACATTTATAATTAAAAACATATATAAAATAACAGCATAACATCAACCAACAGGACATGACCATATTTTTACAGTTTACTGTTAAAAGCTGTAGTGTTTCAAAGTACATATATATTATGAAACTAACAGTTAAGTATATTGTATAGTGAAACCATGGATAATACTATCCTCAAAGTTAGAAGCAATATTACAATTTTGCATCAAGAACATATGAGACAAGGTTAAAACTAAAAAGCTTGCTGGATGAAAGCCACAAAGTTTTCTCTAGCAATGACTAGATAGTACACATTCCAGCAGCCCTTGCAAGCAACAAAGAAAGCAAAGGCCAACCATTTGAGTTCAGTAAAAATGCAGTTTCTACCCTACAGAAACTTCCAACAAATACATACCACTGCCCATGGCAGAACACACACCACTTTCAACTACTTTAATATTTATCTCACTAGTTACTTAAAAATTAATTAAACTGTGGAGTTCACTTTGAAGAGCACCAACAGCTCACCCTTGAAACCAACCTAGTATGCAAACTACAACCATGAGAAAAAATCCTCAAACATCAGAAATGAACCACCTTCCATAGTTCTTTAGCAGTCCAAGAAACATCTCTTTTGTGGGCGCCACAAAATTATGGAAGCAGCGAACTCAGTAACATCACATACCTAGCAATGCTAACTTTTAATCATTAACACATGAACTGACATTACCATACTATGAAATACCTACCGTTAACAATATTCAGTTTGCATTTCACCACTGAGACAGAAAATAATCAGAGCAGTAAAAAGGATATCAGCTTTAGCAAAGTCTCTTATCCCACACTGAGGTAATCCTGGTGTGTTTTGCATGTAGAAATCCAAATAAAACCAATGGGCAAGTTCAATCTGAAAACACACTCTGATTGCATTGTCTCTCTCTTCACTTGGAATGTGCAAAATAAATCGGCTGCCAGGAAAGAAAAAGAGTAAGATTAGCCAAAACTACTAACTTAAATACAGCTAACAATAAAACATTGCAACAGTACAATTCTTGATCCATTAGCACACACAAACAGACCACCAGATCCTCCTCATGTTCCACAAGGACAGTAAAAAGTTTTCACAGAGTAAAATACAACTTTTAAAGTCAAAAATGAAAATGTATTATTATGATCTTCAGAAACATCAATTACAATATACTAAGTAAATTTACTGTTGTGAAAACAGAGAGTGTGAGGACAACTTATTTAAATGGCTGTGTTACAAAAATGAAAGCATTTTTACAATACTATCACAGAACATCTGCAAACTCTGATAAGATATTTCAGTGCTATTTTTTTCAGGACACAGATTGAACATAGTTATATATTTTCATTTAAAACCACAGTAAACTAATAATCTACATAGATTTTAAAATTCAATATGATTCTACAAATTTCCTCAATCTGAAACTGAACACGGACAATCGGGTTTAGCCCAGATACTGGCACACAAATAGAGTCACTGAGATAGAAGTTTTAGCAGCACTGTATGATAGCACATTTTAGTTAAGCAGAAGAAGCTTTATTTATTTATGTATTTGTATCAAAAGCAGAACTTCCTTTTTAGAAATATAAGGTCATACACCCCACTGAACTTAAATAATTTGATGGAGATCTTTGACATTCAGCTCCTGAGTGCAACCAGCTAAAATTCCAAAAGTGCATAATATCATTGCTCAAAGGAAACTCTACTTAAAATCTGACAGGCATGAATTGTCACAGGATCTCAGAACTGGTTGCCTCTCTAAGGCACTCTAGCCAAAGACAGAGGCAGAAGGTCACTGATGCAGGCACACACCTGATACTCCCCAGGCTTCCAGACACATTCATGGGTCCCCAAGTACTGGCACAGGTATCCTTTTCCACCCCGCAGCCCTGCCCAGACCCCACACCCTCACACCCATCATACAGGTCCCTGCCCCACCAGATGGTTCGGTCTGAAGTTTACTGGTGAGAACATGTGCACAAACAGGTCTGGGGAAGACGCCTGTCCCCCTCCCACCCAGCGAATGGGTGGTGACCCACAGTGCTGCTGCAGCTGCCCGTGCTCTGCCCCTCACTCACGCTACTTCCCCCACACAAGCTGGTTTCCAGGACACTCATCACTGCCAACCCAGACACTGGGAGCTGAGACCCCCTCCTGGGTGTGGCTGGCACTGAGATCTGCTCCCTCATTCCAGCAGCTGACACCTTGTCCGGTCACACACAGCTCCCATCAGCAGCTGGCACTTCATCCTTGGAGCACACATATACAGGGGGTACAGAGCGGAATTATCCACACAAAAATAAATATTTACTAAGGAGATGTAAGATAGGACAGTCTGTGACACTTGGGCAGGAGGGTCAGACAGAGAAGTGCACTAACTTGCCCAGTTTTACAGCCGGCCTCTATTATACCCGCTTCTGCCTACCCTTGCTTTGTGCCTCCCTGCTTCTCCTTTTGTGTGGCGCTTCTCTCAACCCCAAGTGTGGGATCTCCCCAGGTCTAAAGTCCTACCAGATACAAAGGCCAGGCTGATATTCCTGGGAGTCATAACTGTGGTTTCTTGGCAGTTGGTCAATTAGTACAATTAACACTAATTTGTTTGTTTCTTATCATTGTGTCTACTTCTGATTTCTTAAGTCTGTATCGACATATTTTTTCATTCTGATTCCTCTAATATTTTCCTGTTTTCCAGGAGTAGGTCCATACTCAGCTAAACTTACTGGAATGAACATTCCTATACCCCCTCATCAACCAGTGGCCAAATTTGGTTTTCACTAATGCCTTCTTTATCATTCCTCTGCTGGTTTTGTAGCCTTGTATACTTTATTTATGGATTCCTCACTTTCTTATCATTCTTCTGTTGGCTTTGCAACCTTGTATGCTTTTTTTATTTATTATATTTTATTTCTCATCCTCTTATCCAATTTTCACATGGAAAAATGGCCTTGGCCAGATAGCCTTGAAGACCTCAGCAGGCCTGAGAGGGAGTCTGTGTTTACCTCATGAATTTCAGCATAGGCAAGTGCCAGGTGCTTTGCCTTGGTTGGGACAATCCCAAGCACAATGTAAACACAGTCTGATCAGAGAATGGATGGAGAGCAGCTGTGGGGAGGAGGCTTTCAGGTATTGGTGGAAGAGAATCTTGACATGAGCTGACACTGTAAGCTCCCAGTCCACTCTTGTGATGGAACAAAGCATGCACAGCAGGTTGAGGGAGGTGATTCCCACCCTTTATTCTGTTCTGGTGAGACCTCACCTGAAGTGTTGTGTCCAGCTGTAGGAACACCAACAAAAGATGATGGAGACCTGCTGGAACAAGTCTTCTCTGAGGCCTTGCAGGACCTCAGGGGCTGCAAGAAAGCTGGAGAGGGGCTTTTTACAATTTCATAGTAACAGGACAAGGGGGAATGGCTTTAAAGAGAAAAAAGGCAGGTTTAGATAATAGGAAAATAATGCTTCACTGTAAGGGTCATGAGGCACTGGCACACACTCCCCAGAGAAGTTGTGGATGGCCTATCCCTAGAAGTGCTCAGGAGCAATCTGGTCTAGAAGGTGTCCCTGCTTTTGGCAGAAGGGGTGGGATGAGATATCTTTAAGGTCCCTTCAACCCAAAGCACTCTGTTATTCTCCCTTGCATAAATAACCTTATTCACAGCAACATTTTACCACTTGCCAATTTTCTATTGGCACCACCACTCCCAATTTCTTTTGAAGGCTCTATTATGACTGCTGAAAAGATCCCTTATCTATAAAGCTGCTGTAACTAAAAGGTAAAAACTTAAAAGTCTACGTTACATCTAGTCGATGATATTTGCTTGCGCCAGCACTGCAGCCGAACATAAATCTAAAGATAAAATATGCAGCAGTATCAAAGAGGAGTAAGAACATGCCAGGGATTAGACTTAGAGAACAAGAGCAAAGCCAATTACAATGATACTCATTAATCAAAAAGTTAACTTCTAAGTTACTTGGAGCGACTGAAGTGGTAGCAACAGGCGTCTCTAGGTTGCTCTATGCGCAGCTGCCAGGGGCTGGCAGTGATGAGCCAATGCTGGAGACACACTGTGGGACACAGCTGGAGGTGGCAGCTGAGATGGGGGTGCCTATAGGGAAGTGTATTTAAGGACAAAAATACCAGACAGGCAGAGGAAGTGAAAAAAATCAGCAAGATACAGGAGTGCAAACACCAAAGTTGGAGAAGAAGAAGGAAGAGGAGATGTCCATGCTACAGCCTGTGGAGGGTCACATGCTGAAGCAGATGGATATGTCCTGAAGGAGCCTCAGCCCATGGAAGTGATCCCACACTGGAGCAGGGGCAAAGCATAAGAGGGAAGGAGCCCCACAGAGGATGTGTTACAGACTGACCACAACCCTCATTCCCTATCCTTTGAGCTGCTTGCAGGGGAGGAGGCCGAGGAGAGTAAGAATGATGTAAGAAAGGACGAAGCCGACATGAAGTTTCCCTGGGAAAAACAAGGATGCAGAAAAAGCTCTTCAAATATTTTTTGAAGAGGGGCTGGGTGAGCAACTGGCTATTTGAGCAAGGTGAACCAACCACAGTCTTGAAGTCAAAAGATGGGGTAACAGCCCTTGTTTACAAGACAAAAGGAGTTTCAAGAAGCTGCTAAACCCAAATTATGTTTCTGCACATCCACTTCTTTACTCAGTTAAACAACTCCATAGCACAAGCTGGCATGACAAAGACTGACATGGATACCTGTAATTTGTTATTTAACAATACCCAGTAACTGAGTAGGAAATATCACCTGTCACTTTCTACCAAAATCCCTACTAATATCATATATAGATTGAAGAATGTAGGAAATTACAGATATTTTTATAACACATTTATAACATTAACACAATCATAATACAAAACACCATTTCTAAGATAGAAAATACCAGTATCTCAAAGAAACACAGACACTGGGAGTGATCCTATTACAATGTAAGATTCAAATACTCATGTGCTCTTCTATCAGTCACCCCACAGAAGTGACACTAACAGGCTGTATCAATTTCATTGCAATTCTTCTCTGGATTTTCTGAAGAACTCTTAAATCTTGTGTCATATGTGAATAGGGATCCGAAAGGCAAGTTCCTCTCTCTGCACGGAGACCAAAGGAGACACAACAGAAACACAAACATGCTTCAGAGGCCAGATTTAGGGAAATGAAAATTTACATGCCTATCACAAACGCCTGACTCTAGTACTAGACAAATGGAAAACAATACTGAGCAGGACAGTTCTACCTTTCTATGGTATTCTTACTTCTAAACATTTTCACTCATTTGAAAACTGTAATGACAGTAACCTTCACTAACCTTTCCCTCTTTTACATAAATACCTCATAAGGAGTCCCTTGGAGGTGGTAAGATAGAAGGATTATTTCATGCCAAATATCACATGCAGTTTGTGTCATCACATGCGAAAATTGGATAAGAATATGAGAAATGAAAGTATAATAAATAAATAAAGCACACAAGGCTGCAAAGCCATGAGAAGAATTATAAGACGGTGAGGAATCCATAAATAAAAGTATACAAGGCTACAAACCCAACAGAGGAATGATAAGGAAGGCAGTGGTGAAAACCAAACTTGGCCAATGGTTGATGAGGGGGTATAGGAATGTTCATTCCAGTAAGCAAAGCCCCTGGAACAAGACAAGCAATGCCCCTGGCACAAGACAAGCATTTCACTCTGAAAGAACCGACAAGCAGCTTCAGACCGAAGGGTGTCCCCGCGGCTCTTCCCCTCCGGCCGGCCGGCACGCTCGCTTCCAGCAGAGGAAACTCAGGAGAAGGGACCCCTGCCGCAGCAAGTACCACACCAGCGCTGGCTACACGTCACGGCAGCCCCACGCTCCCAGCCCTTCTTTCACCTGCGCAAGCACCGCCGACGCAGCTCTACCTTTTCCGGCCCGGACGGGCAAGGAACCCGCGCGGCAAACAGCGCTCTCCCACGGCCCGCCGCCCTCGGCCCCGGCCCGCCCCCGCAGCCCCGCACCGGCTCCGGAGGGCGCCGCGGGCAGCCTTCCCGCCCTTCCCGGCGGATTCCAGCGGGAGGGCGGAGCCTCGGGCTCGGGGGAAACGGGGCGAGCCTCGTCCTTCCGCTTCCCGGCCGCCGCGGGAGCGCCCGGCCGCCGCCCCTCGGTGCGGGTGGCCTCGCACCCGCTCCGCGTCCCGAGCATCCCGCGCCCCGCGGCGCACCGCGCAGGGGCAGGCGCCTTTCCCGCCCTCCGGCCGCAGCGGCAGCGCAGCCCCGGGGCCGCCCCCGCCCCACGGCCGTACCTGCATAGGTCGTCCAGGACACTGCTGGGGATCTCGGCCCGTTTGGTCTCCATGGGGAAGCGCGGCTCATCCCGACGCGGCGGAGGCCGGGGCGCGGGGAAGCGGCGGGGGCGGGGCCGCGCTGCGGAGGGGCGGCGGAGCGGCGGCTCCCGGGGCCAATCGGCGCCCGCCGCTGGCGGAGCGGCGGCCAATGGGGCGGGGCGCGGGGCGGGACGGATGCGCTCAGGTGATCGCGGGAGGCCAATGGGCGGCGCGGGGCGGGGCCGCCGCGAGCGCGCTGATAACGCGGCGCGCCGGGACGTGGGACAGGACCGCGGCCGGGCCGGGCCGGGCCACAGCTGCAGTGCTGTGTCCAGCTCTAGGCTCCTCAGCGCGGAGACAGGGAGCCGCGGGACGGGGTCCGCAGGGGCCGTGACGAGCAGGATGGTGTGGGGCATCTCTGCTTTGTGAGGGAAAGACAGCGGGAGCTGCGCCAGTTTAGTCTGGAGAAGACTGAGCTCTCATTAATGCGTGCAAATACCTCCAGTGCGGGGGCCGGGAGTGGTGCCAGCGCCAGGACGAGGAGCAGTGGCCATACACTGAGACGCGGGAAGTTCCGCCGCATTACGAGGAAGAGCTTCGCGTTGAGGAGTGGCGGAGCTCTGGAGCCGCTGCCTGGGGAGGGCGTGGGGTCTCCCGTGTGGAGCCATTCAAACCCTCCCGGACTCGTCCCTCTGCCACCTGCTCCAGGGGAGCGTGCCTCGGCGGCGGGGGGCCTGGACGGCATCATCTCCGAAAGGGAATAATTCTGTGATTCTGCGGAACAAAACCGGCTCCGGTGGCGGTCCCGGAGGAGCCTCCCTGCCGGCAGAGGGTATCGCTGCTCCCTCCGCGGCAGCTGCCGCTGCCATTGCAGCCTCTGATTTTAAGTAGCAGCGAGTGTTTGATGCATTTCTCTTCTTCTTCCCCTTCCTCTCCTCGCCAAACTGCCTGAGCTCCTCTGGCTGCTCTTTCCCTCAGGGGGTTGGGGAGAGAATCAGCGAAAGAGAAAACTCGTTGATTGAGATAGACACTAAATTGTCTAGTAAGTTATTAGTATTGCTATAAGCTATAGGGAATGCAAAAGCTGCACACATAAGAAAGCAAAACAATAAATTAATTCACTGCTTCCCATGACCAGGCAGGTGTTCAGCCATCTCCAGAATGGGGATTCATCATGTTGAACAGTGGCTTGGGGAGACATGCCATCACTGTGAATGTCCCCTGTTTTGTTCTCCCCACATGCTGATAATGATGCTATATGGTATGGAATATGATCAGCACAAATCAAAACAAGGCCCCATACCAGCTAATTAGCTCTGCCCTAGTCAAAACTGGCACTCAGAAACAGTAGTCTAGCATTTGAAGACACAAAAAATATGTACATTCACAGTTGTTATTGACTGTTCAGGAAGTGAGAGATGTATTCTTTGCCTGCTTTCCAAAGGTATTGCAAAGAACAGGAGGCTCCATGATAGCTCCAGAAGTATTAGGAAAGGGCATTCAACCAGGTATAGAAAGAACAATACTGTAAGATGACTTTGGAGTCCAGTCTTAGTAGGAGCAGCTGTAGAAGTATTTACATCCATTGGTGCCGCTCTCAGGAGCAAACTCCACTAAGTGGTATTGGATAGTCACTTTTGCTCCGCTCCCTTTATTGCTGTGATGCTTGGAGGTGATGGGTGGAACACTTTAACACTGACTTACAGAAGTACTTTGTTAGGGAAAGTAAAGTCCACTGACGGTACTATTGATACGTCTAGACATAGGAACAGCTGGAAGGATCTGAGTTCAAACAGATCAATCCCATTACTCAGGAATCCAAAAAGCTCAGTTTTTACCAGAAAGAGTACATGTAGGAGGTTCTTGAAAAGTTGTATCATCTGGATTATTCCAGGTATCAGGATGGTCTTGCTGCTATTGTTTTTCCCTGTTTGCTACATTCACAAGCTGCACCCCATATCCTAGTCCCCATCTCCCATGTGGATTTGGTACCAGGAGCTCCTACAATTGATAAAGAGGAAAAGAAGTGCCTTAGAAAATGCACTTTGACATCTCATGCCAGTTATGGTACTTTTAGCCCTGTCATGGTTTCTGAAAAATACCCAGCCTGATACAATGAAGAAGCAAACATGTCAAATGTTACCGAAGTTACAAATCATTCTTAGATAATGCAGATGCTTAACATACGAGAAATGTACTACCTGAAGAACATAATGGACAGGGACAGGGGAGAGAGGAGAGACATGTTTGAACATTTCTGCTTGCTCCATTTTGGAGACACTGATGGAAGACTACGTTAGCAAGAACATCAACATAAGAGAAAAATATGTTCACAAGTAGGACTTGGAGTTGTGTATCATTGTAGTTTCTTTTTCTTGCTGTGCATTTTCTAATTTCTTTGGTGAACTAACATGCACTCCTTTTACCCGTTAGCTCACACAAAGTAAGTTGAGTTAAAGCTGACACATTCAGATTATGTTTCCCCAAAGATAAATCCTTCAGGGAACTTGCATGCTTTGGTGGCAAAGTTGGAAGTAGCTTTTGTCAAGCTTTAAGGGCAATTAAGAGAGTAGGAAGGCCAGGTATAACACATAGAAGCTCATCCAGTACCCACAACACCTCACAGCTCCAAGCAATGTGCAGAATCACTCAGTGATGTTGTCCAACTGGTTTTAAATCACTGCTTATCAGTCAGCCTTGGCAATCCTAAAGATAGCAATAAGATATTTGGAAAATAATGTTTTTGTCTATTTGAACTGCGCAAAGAGAGAAGGTGGCAGAAAATAAAACGAGCCAGACATTTGTGCATTCAGAAAGTGATCTCAGAAAAGGAGTTGGGTTGCACAGGACAAGCAAGAGCTGAAAGTGGATAAAGTTTTGCTTGGAGAATCTCACCAAAGGGAGAATTGCATTAGATAGGAAGACACTCTCAGATACCAAGCACCAGCCAAATCCAGAACTCAATAAACATTTATTTGCCATTTATGTGAATTAGAATAAAGACCGAGGCAGAACTTTGAGAGTCTGCAATCAAGAGATTGCAGACTTCAGCTTGCCTAAGTAGTCAGGCATTAATTCCACTCAACTTTTCAATAAACAGATTCTATACTAAAATCTCCAACAAAATATGGAGGTGGGAGGTAAGTGGACTGAAAAGCAATACCTTCTGTAAGCAGTATGAGCTGAGCACCCTCAGTTGCAACAAGTTGGTATTTTGGGTCAAATTTGTGTGCAAGGAGACAATGCAAGCACTACTCCCCTTCTTTGCTCCATGTGTTACATGGTAAAAGGTGAGTGAATAGCTGGCACAGACCATCAGGAGGACAGTGATATACTATAGAACCAGTCCCATATAACCCATGTGGAGAAACATAAACACTTAAAAATATGTTGAAGCAAGTTCTAGGTAAAGCAAATCGTCCACACAAAAGTTAATGAAAATTTAGGCTTAAATCTGTGTTCATCTCAGTTTCCTGATCGTAAAGGAAAAATAACCATAAAGACCTGAAAATAATTTGGGAGGTTTTTATTAAGTGAGAAGCATCATAGTAAGGACCACGCTTGTGGTGAAGCACAAGACTATGATATCTAATAAGATACACTCATTAGCAGACTTGGATGAATAATGGTACCTAAACCTTGGAGGGGTTCTCTGAACCTTGCAGAGGAGATAGGAAACACATAAAAAGGTAACGACCATTTGGTTACTTTATGTATAGAAAGCTGTGGTGAGCCTGTTCAGAAAATTCTATACTGGGCTTTTCCTAATGTTACAGTGCTCTCATGATCAAATCAAATAATTTGTAGTCTAAGACTTTGCAGGTTGTCATTCATTTAATGGCAATAATGTGCACAATTTTACATACATGACATGGCAAGCTACAGGTCAAGACAGCAGGGCTTGTTTAGGCAACACTGATCTCAAACAGGCTTAACCAGATGGTCCAAGTAACACACACATCTTTTGGGATGTGATCACCCATTCAAACTCCAAGTCAAGCAGACTGTTGGAGGAAGTCCAGCTCTGAGGCCCTGGTATCAGCAGGACAAGGACCTGCTGGAGTGAGTCCAGAGTACCACAAAGATGATTAGGGGGCTGCAGCACCTTTCCTGGGAAGACAGGCTGCGAGAGATGGGGTTGTTCAGCCTGGAGGAGAGAAGGTTCCAGGGAAAGCTTATAGCACCTTCTTGTACATAAAGGGAGCCTACAAAAAGATGGGGAAAGACACTTTGCAAAGGCATGTAATCAGAGGACAAGGAGGAATGGTTTTAAACAAAGACAGTAGGTTTAGATTAGCTATTGTGAAAAAACTCGTAACTGTGAGAATGGTGGGGTCCTGGCAGAGGTTGCTCAGAGAAGTTGTGGGTGCCCCTCCCTGGAAGTGTTCAAGGCCAGGTTGGACAGGGCACTCAACAACCTTGTCTAGTGGGAGGTGTCCCTGCCCGTGCCAGGTGGGTCAGAATGAGATGAGCTTTAGGGTCCCTTCCAACCCAAACCATTCTGTAAGACAATGAAATACACACCTGTGCTAAAGCCATGAGCTGACCTTTAGCTCTGGGTTGATTATAACAGTGGCGTACTGCTTCAGCTCAGGGTGAAAAGAGAGTTGAAGAGTGTTGAAGACAGTTAAAGAAGTAAGAGAACTTATCTAGTGACTAGGCCATTCTGATCCTAAAATCAGATTAAATAGCTTAAAACATCAAAGGGAAAAAGTAAAGATAAGGATTTGTATTAACTGGGGGAAAAAAAGGTAGCAAAAAATTAGGACACAAAAAGGGAAAATGAAGAATGGAGCATCATGAAAAGGACATAACCCTGTAATGCGCTGTTTTCTATTAGTTTGTTTCATAGCACAGCCCTCAGCAGGCAGGATTGGCGACCTGCCATTCTGCATGTGGTGCACAATTCTCCCAGCCCAGGTGTCCTGCAGCCTGCGAGTTTAGATGTCAGTTCTGGTACCTCATGGTAACCTACTGATAGCCTGGACAAATGGGCTACTGCTGCCTGTGGTTTGGTTCTGGTGTTTAGGACACCAAATCTTTATATGTGGAAAGGCACTTATCCTCTTGGTCCTCCATGGGGTACTTCTGCTACATTTTTCTAGTTTTCTTCCTCTCCTGCAGAAGCTTCTTGAGCAGGTCATACAATCTGCCTTTAACTTTCCTCTCTCTCTAGATCTTCCTTCCCCATTCATATTTTCAGGATTTTGTGGGAACATGAAAGACTACTGCCCAATACAGCATGATCTCCATATTGTGCTGGAAGGCTCTTGGTATTTTTTAGGACATTATGCTACCTTTATTTCTCTTTGATTTTCCAGTTTCTTTCTTCTAAAAACTCACTCTTCTCTCACCCTGTAGCATAGGTATCTTAAATAAAACAGTTATGCACCTTACTACTATGCAGAGTTTACACAGCACACTGTAGTGCACTGAAAACATTTGTCTAGCATAGATCAGCTGGGGGAGCTATTCATGCCATGTTTTATAGTTTAGTTTTAAATAAAATAACAAAAAAGTAGACAGTGAATTATTATGAAAACTCAGCAAGAATTTAGTTGGCTTTAACGTTTTTACTAAATTCTATAATACTTTTGTGTCTTACCTGCTCTTCTCCTCAGTCCTCCAGTCTTACAGGTATGGTGAAAAAACCCCAAATTTTTAGAGGGACCATATTAAGTGCAGAGAGTGAGCATGCGAGAGAAACAAACTCCAAAAGACCAAAATAAGTTTCCATGAGGCTTTTGCACTGCTACAAACTATGATCCAAGTCTGCAAATCTTCAGTTTGAGAAGTGCTCATTTAGAATTTAGCAGATTGTGTACTTTTACACATCCCAGCATAATCATAAGTAAAACGAGAGTGATGTTGCTTTCTGCAACCTTTGGTGATGCTTACCTTGTTTCACTTTTAACCCATAGGCACGTTAGAACATTAAAGTGTCCTTAAAAGGCAGGGAGTTTCTACACAACGTCTATATACTGGACAAAAAAGGGAATCTCAGTTGAGTTGCTAACATTTTTAATATTGCTGTATTTTAAGTTAAGGTGTAGAATTTTGCTCTGCTTGAAGCCAAGAATTAAATCTCTCACAGATCTTGTAAAGGACCATTTCTTAAGGCTATCTGGCACTGATACTCATAATTACTAATTTGAAAACATTAGTATATCCCTTCACACTCTCTAATTCCAGTCCCAACAGTCCTCACCATTCTCTGTAAAACCCAAGGCATATCAGATGGATCCAGCAGACAAAGAAGGGATAAGGAGGAGGCTGGAACACATGGCATAGGAGGAGGGTCAAGGATCTGGGACTGTTGTGCTTCTTCTCAGAAGTGAAGGTTAAGTGGGGACATCGATTGCTACCTTCAGTTCTCTGTTTTGAGGTTAAAGTGAACTGGACCTTCCTCAGAAGTATAAAAAATCAGGGCAAAGGACAAGATGAAACAGTCACACGTGACATCAAAGGACATCTCAATTTCAAATGTGAGGGGAAAATATCTCTTTGCTTGCAGTTAAGCACAGTGAAGGGCTGCCCAAGGAGGCTGCAGAAATTTTCATCCATTAACTTTTTCAGATCCTAGGGGTTCAAATCCTGAGCATCAGGATCTAGCTTTATCATTAGCCATACTTTGAGCAGAAGAGTGCACTACATAACCTCCAAAGATCACTTTTAAGTGTATCTTTTTATTCCATTAAAAAACCCAGAAACCTTGTATCAAAAAAAAAAAAAAAAGGTTGCTATTATAGGACAAACCTTTCCTTTTGACCACGGTTATAGACTTATTATTCTCCCTCTTCTCCTCAAGTCTGCTTTAATTAGACAGTTACTTGAAAGAAGAAAATGTATTTCAGCAATTAAATTTAAATTATTTCCAAGATGCTATCCCCCCAGCTGACAGCACAATGGGATGTTTACATTTAAAATTTTTTTAGGTGAAGATAACACACAAAAGAAGACTGATTAGTGTTTTCTGGCACACTCAGGAGCAACACAGATTTGAGGACGGCATAAAGAGTCCTAGCACTGATTGTAATGCTGAGTCAACTGCAGAGGAGTTGCTCGGAAGGGTCAAGCCCAGCCGAGGAAGTTTCCAGGACTACATCACAGCCAACAAATTATATTTAGTTGGCAAGAACATTGCACACACCATAAATTCCAGGCTACAGTTACAGCACAGCAAGGCGTTGCTGCCCGCGGCGTAGCCACATGCGCCTTTAGGATACCCGCAAGTTGTTATAACCTTCGTTCTACATCACGTCAGTGCCTACCATCTGTCTCTGACTTTCGGTCACCGTTCCGTGTTGTATCACGCATTGATTTTGGGGGTGGGGGGACATTCTAGCAGTAGTAGGCAATTGGAGCCGGCTACGCGCATGGCCTCCTCCTCCTTGCTATCTTTGACACAGGGGTCTTGTCTGTCGGATTACTTGAACAAGGCGCACCATCCTTGCAGGGCTCTATGTCCCTGGCCCCGCTCCGGGGTTAAAGATCCATCTCTGCCAGCGGGGCAGGGAGGGCGGCAGGCCGCGGGGGACACCGGCTGCGCGCCCCGCGCCCCGCGCCGCACCCCGCGCCGCGCCCCGCTCCGCGCCGGGCGCGCCCCCAGCCCTCCATTTCGCGAAGGGGCGGGCCGGGCGTGAGCCCGCCGCCGGCGGAAGATGGTTCCCGGCCGCTCGCCGC
>QUSF01000047.1:3428923-3535333 GCA_003676055.1 Chloebia gouldiae | reverse complement strand
GGGCCGCGGGCAGCGCGGGGCTGCGGCGCGGAGCGGGCGGCACCGGCGCCATGACCGCGGCGATGCGGCAGCGCTTCGACCGCTTCCTACACGAGAAGAACTGCATGACCGCCGTACTCGAGCGCATCGAGAGCAGGACCGGCGTCAGCCGCACCTACATCGCCGCCGGTGAGCCCCGGCCGCCGCCGCGCCGGCTCCCCGCGGGCGGCCGCGCCCTGCCCGCGCCTCCTCGCCGCGGTCCCTCGGGCGCTGACGGCTCTCTGCTCTCTCCTCAGGTATCCTCGGGGTCGTGGCCGTGTACCTGGTGGTGGGATACGGCGCGTCCCTGCTCTGCAACATCATCGGCTTCGCCTACCCCGCCTACGTCTCGTGAGTGTCGCGACTCCTGCCCCTGCGCCACGCGATGGTTCCGGGTGCCACCTTCGATGTGGTTGCAAAATCGCATCACTTGCGGCCGTGCCGAGTCTCTCTGGGGTGGCATTCCGGGACCGTGCTTCTAAGTGTTGGTTTTGCCGGCCACCCCTTTCCTTGAGCAGGTACAGGTGCCAGGTGAAGAATGAGGCTTCTCCCATCTGGCGAGTGCTACAGGAGCTACCGATGGGAGACGCCGGCTGGTTTCCACACTTGATAACCAGTTCCTGTAGCGGGTTATGCTTTGGGGTTGCGTTCCCAGCTTTGTCATCTCCAGCGGGAAGCTGGATCGTAGGGGAGGGAGGATGGCCGCTCTGAGGGTGTTTGTTAAAACTCGCGCTGATGGTTGAGCGGGGCGCAGGGAGGCACTGGCGGATCGTCGGCGTATGCTGGTACCGACTGCTGGGTGATGGGCTGGAGACAAGGGTGCGTTTAGGAGTGCTGTTTACTCCAAACCTGCCTCGATGGGAGCGGGCGGGGGGAGGGCAAGAAAAACGCTGTAACTCCACTCGAGCGTGAAAGACTTTTCCTTGGTTAATTTACTTTCTTCTTTTGTGAAGTAGTCCAGTGTATCATTTCTCCATTATCAGTAATTGAATTGTTTAAGAGAAAAACAAAGAATAGTTTGGGTTGAAAGGAGCCCTGAAGGTCATGTAGTTCCAGCCACCGTGCCATGGCCAGGGACAAAGTAGTGGGTCAGACTCTTTATCAGCAGAAAAGGCACTCATGAAACATGAGTGGGACAGGTGTTTGTGCTCTCAAGGGACATAAGCAGTCTTTACAGTTGTTTAAAATGGCAAACAAGCTGCCTGATGGGTGATCTATGGGCATGTTCCAAATCTGTTTTACTGGGATTTCAGTTCTGGGTTACTTTAGTCATGGTCATTACTGTCCATCTCTGTGCTTTCCTGAAAGAAAATATACTGGAGTCACAGCAAACCCAGAGACCCTCAGCTCAGAGTTAATTCTGTTCATGCATGAAACCAGGACAGTTTTGTGCAGGTATCTGCCTGTCAGGCTTTGTATAAATCTGCAGTTTATTTTTCTTGGTCTCTATCATGTCTGTATTCACTGTGGTGTGTGCAGTGCAGCAGGTGTGGATTTCAGTGGAGAAATGCTGGAGGCTGTAACTGCTAGACCAAGCAGATGGTATGAAGGGTGCAGCTGCAGCTGCACTGCTGCCTGTGTTCTCATCACTGTGGTGCAAAGCAGTGCCAGGGGAGGGGGTAGCTCTCTGCTTAATGCCTGATACAGCTTCAAGCAGGCACAGCTGTTTCCCTCCTTATTCCTCCTTGTCCACCTTCAGCTTTGCCTTGGGTAAATCTTTAGTGGTTTCATACATGGAGGAATTTCTTCTTCAGCAATACAAAAATCTCCCCGTACATCCACATGACATGTCACAGCAAGGACCCACCTCAGTCTCTTAACATAGGCAAAACGAAGCAGTAGTTCTCTGGCTGTTTCCCAGTAAGTCCGGCAATCTCTACTCTCATTCCTTAGAAGTCTGTAAGTACTACCTGATGAAAGAGAAAAAAAATAATTTTAAGTTGAAATCTAATACTTAATTTACAGGCTTTTGTGGTTGCAGTAGACCAATACTGAAAAGTTTGCCATAGGTGATAGACACAACTTTTTAAACTTCTATCAAGCTTTAACTGCACAAAGCAGTAATCAGGCTAGAAATGGAAAAAATTAGTGTTGGCAAGTGCGTAAATACCATTGCCAACATTTTCACGGCTTCTCTAAACTGTCCAGAGCTAGCGTGTTGAAATGTAGCTCCACCCATGGTTAGTGGTGGTTAACTGCCTCAGAAAAATTAGAGTGCAAGCAGGAAGGGAACCTTTGATGACTAAGAAATGTGTGCAAAGGATTGTAAATTTCTTAAGTGCTGTTATGCTTGGTTTAAAAATTGCGAAGATGAAAATAGCTTTGGGCAGTAAAATGTCTGAACTTACTACTAGTGTCTTCAAGGGAGAAAAGCAGTTTAGTACAATAACGCCTCTCTCTGCTTTGACTACTTTTATGCTGTTACTTCACTTTAGTTGTTTTCACTATGTAAATGTTGCTCGTGGCATTTTACTAGCAGGAAGCAATCTGGATTGACTATAGAGAAGTATAAACACTCAATTGAAGCTTGAATATTGTCATGGTGTCTTGAGTCTGTCTCCTAGTTCCTTTTCCTCTTACATACCTTGAAAACAGGAACACTGCTTTTCTTTGGGGACAGTTATTTAGAAAAGATAACATTGCTTCTGTATTATGTATTTTTTGAGAACTAGGACAGCAAATTTCCTTTCTCTTAACAAAAATTAAGGCAAATGCTTACTTTCTTTCTCACATGAAAAATGATGCATGATGTGCCAAGGTTCAGAAGTAATGCTCTGCTGCTGCTTTATAAATATGATTTGAAAGAGCTGACATATCTAACCAGATTCACAATGCCCAGTATAACTATAAGTAGAATTTTTTTCAAATCTGTCTGCACTTGTTCTGTTTTCTCTTGTGCCTGATAATCTGGGGCTTCAGACACTAAAAAGGTTTTTGTTGTTTTGTTTTCGTTTGGTTTTTTTTTTTTTTTTAATATGTCCTGCCAAACCAGTTCCTCCAAGCATACTCACTTTTTGGTTTTTAGGTTTTAGAGTGTTTGTTAGTATAAAAAACTAACATGTTTAAAAGCCATGTTAGCAGTCATTTGGACAACTTATGTGCTTTCCTTTCTAAAGAAAGCAAGTGTTTAGGTTCAGGGACTCTAATACTCTGAAACCAGTATGGAAATTTTGATTTTATTTCAACATCTTACATCTAGGTTAAAAATATAAAGGTGTTTGTTACCCAGATGGGTCTACTCTGAACTGAGGCACTAACACATCTTAATCCCAGCAGAAGAGCCAGCATGTGTGGGAGTTTGTTTTGGGGAAGCTGGTTTCGACCTGAGTCAGAACTGAGAACTGACTCATTGGTTGGCCCTACAAATACTTGTTCCAGGAGGGAGCAGAGAGCAGTGAAATGAGAGGATGCCTGCTTTTTCCCCCGCTTTGTTTCAGGAATCTAGCTTTGTGTTGAGTTAGTGTGTTGGCTGTAGGGTGGCCAAAATGGCATGTGTTCCTCTTGCTACTTCAGTCCCCATTTCCTTTCCAGAAACACAGTTAGAGCCCTTTGTACTACTGTCGTGTAGCTTTTTGATGTCTTCTGATAATATCTGTCTGAGCATGGTCAGTGAAACCCTCCCTTGCTATCCTTGATGAGTATTTCTGATCCCTTCTGCTAGATCCTCGAAATTGTGAGAGAGGGTAACTGGTAGACTTAAATCACAGAAATTGTGTAAGTGCAGTTGGCAGGAAAATCTTTTCTATATCTGCAAATGCATGACTGCTGTTGCAGTCAATGAGGAGGAGGAGAGACGTAAAGCAGAAGGCTTTTAGGTGATGGATAGAAATGTAGAAGCCAAAATGATAAAGCAAATCCAGAGGCACAGGTTTCACTGAAATTATTTGAGATGTCAGGGAGGCTGCCTGCCAGGATGAGTCTGTCATGAGAACGACGGGGAGGCACCAAGCTAAGGAAGTTTGTGTGCAGTGGAGTGTTGATTCTGTGTGGGTGTCTGGATAGATAGCTAGAAGTAAATTACTTTACAACCTGTTGTAAAGAGTTGGGGCAGACCAGTAGGATAAGCTCTAGAAGTGTAGGTGATTTCATGGGTTTTTAAGTTAAATGAAGAAAAACCAAACCCAAACTTACGCTTGGCTAAGGGTATGACAAATATGCCTACCTACTCACTTCATATAGCACTTACCAGAAAACTGAAAGAAGGATGCACAAAATGGTCCCGTTTTTCCCAGCTACAACATGAGCATGGGATATAAGGGAGAATGATCATTTGCCTTGAACCTTTAAATCCTCGGGTTGACCTTGTAAATTGCAGGGATAAGGGTGATCACTTCACATGAGACCACAGCAATGAAATTTGGCATTTCTTTATTTCTGCCTCCCACATCTGGACTCAGCTCAGTAAAACCCCCACTCCAAACTCGTAACTTAGCCTGTGAGTACTATATGTGTGAATTTACTGTAACAAATAGTTTGTTATGCGGGAGCTAATTGAGGAGCAACAGTGTCTTCTTGGGAAAGAGCTGATTTTTTGTTGCAATGAGTCAGAGGCTCTAAGTGAAAGAACTCCACTTGGCAACTTACTAAAATTAGACCAGTGTCTGTTACTATCAGTAGCAGGGTAAGCAACCACAATTGATCTAGGGTAAAGTTTGACTGATTTTAGGATGCACAGGGTCAGGGCTGAGCCAGTGTTCTGACACTGTAAGTACAGCACGGATGGGAGCCCTGGGCTGCTACAGAATGTGACCACCTCCACTCTTCCCTCTTGGCACCACCAGCTAGCAGGATTACTGGGGAACAGATACGGCTGAAAATGAAGTTTCTCTTGGCTCCCCATCCATCACAGTGCTGGCCCACAGCAGGTCATTTTCACTCTTGGTCACACAGCTAACTAGTTCCTGATTTGTGGTATTTACTGTCCAGACTACTGGAGCTGTTCCTAGTGATTGCTTTTACCTCCAAGGTTCAGAACTACTGTAAGTAGTTGTTTGAGGCTCTATTTAAAAGTCGTCTGCATTTAGTGATGAAGCAGTATAAAAAATTCCTTTGGGATGTGTAATTATTGTGCATAACTCAGATAGGATTTAGTCAGATCAGCACTAGACAAAACAGGATAATTTTTTAAAATCTGAAGCCATTGTCTTTGGATGGTCCTTCATGTGTTAGAAAATCTTAATATAGTTTGTTAATGAGACTGACTTATTTGCTCTTGTGGCACAGAAATAATTTAAAAGAAGGCAATCCTAAAGTAGAATATAGTGTCAGTGCCTCTTGGTCTGTAACTTTTCACTTATTGATGGAGACTGCATTTTGGATATCAGCCTGCTTGATTGGTGACCTAACATGGAGAAGAATGAAGTGTTCTTGGGTTGATTGTCTGTGATGCTTCTCCTAAGCTTAATTGTACAGGGTATTACACCAGGATAATATCTCTAGAATAACTTGGAGGACTAAGTTTAATTACGATGTGATTCTCATGTTGAAAAGAGTGTAGTTATAAATGGATAAAAATCCCTAGTTCATATATTCTGCATAGCTTACTGTGCTTGTTCTTGGACAAGTACTATTTTCTGTGACTTGCTATTGAAATAATGTGTAAGTAGCAAGGGTTGGTGGTAACTTTTGCCCTTTTATTCAGCAGGAACATGTTATGCTGGATTTCCCTGTCTCATCTGAGGGACACACTCCCCATTTCAAAGCAGGATATTTATAAAATACTTGCCTTTCCTTGGCTTCAGTAAAACTTTCATTCACTGATGGCCCTGCTCTAACTTGCTTTTCCCTCCCTCCCTCTCTCCCTGACTGGGACTGGAGCCATGGCCCACAGGAGCAGTTTGAGCTGACGTGGCTGTTCCCTGCTGGCTGTGGTAGGGTGCTGCCCCTGGCCTTGCCCACCAATATCAGGACCACTGCAGAAGAAGGGGACATGTGCTGTTCCCTACAGTGTGTAAGAAAACAGCCACGTGTGCATTTAATGCTGTGTACATCAGCTGGCTCAATCTGATGGGGCTTTGACTACTTGTAGTGCTGCTGCTTGTGTCTGACAGCAAAAGCGTGTGTATCCCCTAAGGAACTACAGGAGCAGATGGTGAACATTCAAAGGGAGAGCACCCATGGCACTGCACTGCATTTAGGAGCTCTCAAAGGCCATTTGTTTCTTTGTTTCCAGAGGAGAGAAGATAATAGAATGTGGCCCATTAACACAGTGATATGCCATCTGGCTTTTGCCACAAAATTGGAGATTCTGAGCTTTTTTTTTTTCTTTTCTTTTTTTTTTTTAATGAAAGCTAATTTTTGTGGTTACTGAGATGATTTTAATAATGTTAAAAAGGAAACAATGCTCCCTTAAATCCATATATGGTGACTGGAAAACAGGAAGACTGCTGGCAGGTTAACTGCAAGGTATTTTTTCACAAATGCCAAGCTAGGATGCTTTGTTCTGGTAATATAAGCCTTCTCTTGTATGCCTCTAATGGAGAAATTGTCAGCAGCACTAAAGGAGCTCACATGGTGAGCCTCTACAGCAAGTTTTCCTTAACAGTGAGAAACTTTGCAATTGGTTCCTTTCTCTGCTCCATTTATCCACCATTCTAACATCCCTACTGGTCCTTCTTTTCCTCAAGAAGTGCAGTTTCACACATTGAAAATATCTCTACAGGTTTCTTTCTCAACTCCTGTAGTGTCCAGGGGCTGTTATTGTACATTCACTTCACCTGGTCTTACTAGAATACTTTAGAGGTGTGGGCTTGGAAAATATGTGCTTTAACAGTGAGAGTAGGAGCAGCTGGAGTTGTCACTGCCTTTGAGACTGCTTGGACTAGGGCTGCCTGTGATGATAGGAGGAGCAGAAATTAGACCTGCTGTTGCAAAACCTGTTGAAAACCTCCCAGTTGTGCTGGTGCTGTGTTGGTAAGATCCCCTTATTGATGGGGTATGGCAAGGGCTGATGCTTTTCCCACTGCAGGACATTGCTGGCCAGCCTCACACTCCAGTAGAAATAATGCACGAGGTAAGTATCAGATGCTTGTACTGCATTTCAAAATACTTCGTTCCAGCAGCTCTGCCAGCTCCCTCTGCTTGTTGTGGGTTTGCCAGTGCTTTTGCTAAAATATGCAGCATGTCACAGGAATTATTTCTCCCAACTCTCCCTGCGCCCCCCTGACTACAGAACTAGGAAGTGACAGAATCCACAGCATTTCTCAGTTCACAGACCAGGAAATGGACTTAAGGCCAGCTCCCTGATTTCTGCCTTGTAAACTTCCCTGTGCCTTTTTAAGGGAACTAACAGAAAACTTGGCACTTCTGGTACACCTCACACATGCTGCTTCAGAAATAATACAGCTGATACTAAAGGAAAAAGTGATAGGAGAATTTAAACTAAATACATTAAACTGAGTCTACAGATTTTAAACCTCCAGCATAAGTAGAGAGGACAAATGCTCTCTAAGACACTTAAGCTTGAAATTATCAGGCTTAGATTTCCTCGTATTTTCTTTTAAAACTTCTTACAGTTCTAATCTGGAATTTAGCGGCTCCAGAAACTCTACTCCACTACTTTTCCTAAAAAAGCACATGTGCATCTTTTAGTTTCTGTTTTTAAAAACTGTGTAAACTTGAACTACATTCGCATAGCAGATGGAGAACAAAAGCCCATTAAATCATTATGCAGAAAGCCCAATACTTTAGTAGAGTTTTTTTTTACCCTGTTCTTAATACTTTAGTCTACATCAGACTTTGCAAGTCCTGTAGGAATTAATTTATAGAGCAATACATAAGGTGATGCAGATGCATATGGATCTAGATTCCCTCTGCTTATATAGAACAAGTGCTTCTTAGGACTTAGAGCAAATCCTATGGATAAGTTTCCCTTTTCAAAGAGGAATCTAGTGCATGTACAAGTACATTTAAAATGCTATTTATTAGAGCTAACTGTGTAAAAGAAACAGAATAATAGAGACAGTTTTATACCAGTGGTGGTGCTGGGAACCCCAGGCTGTGCAGCCCTGAATGAATTTCTGATCCACACGTAGCCCACTGTGTGGGCTTTGTCTGGAGACAACGTTACCACGTTTTGATAACTTAAGGTATTGTAGGATTTTTCATCCGGGACTACAACTCTGTTCATCATTCCTTTCTGGCTGCCAGAGGATGGTCACTGATGGATGTAGGCAAGGCCAGGAAGGTGTTGTGATCACTGGCATCCTGTGCCTCACAGGACTGGGCTCACTCAGGTTAGCTTTTATATGGATCAATAATGCTCTAATGTGCAGTAGCCTTCTGGTCAGGATTACTACAATACCTCCAGAATTGGAACCATGGCCAAAGATTATCCCCTCCCTTTCTTGTCCCTCAAAATGTTTTGTGAACAAGGTCAGAGTGCCCACTGGTTTTTTCTGCCTTGTAATGCCAGAGGTAGAAATAGCTTGAGTATCTTTTAGTTTTGAATTTTGTTATATAGGAAGAAGCTTTGCTGTTCAAAGATCTTGACACACTCTCTGAGTGATAGATGTTAATTAGTTTTCTTGGCGTAATTGAATTATGGAGAGTCACATTTAACAACAAATCTGAGTCATAAAATCTTCATCATTACAGATGAGACTGATGCCACTGTTCTGCTCACTTGATTTATTTTCCTTGCAGAATCAAGGCCATTGAAAGTCCCAACAAAGATGATGACACGCAGTGGCTGACTTACTGGGTTGTGTATGGCATTTTCAGCATCGCTGAATTCTTCTCTGACATCTTTCTGTCATGGTTCCCTTTTTACTACATGCTAAAGGTACGTTAATTCATGTGACCCCTCTCCTAAAATGAGACCTTTTGATAAAACTGATTTAATGTCTCGTGGAATGGGTAGATGACAACAGATTCATTTGGAATCATTTCCAGGTCCACCTTCTTTTTATATGCAGGTTATGTGTAATTTACTGTTGTGAAAGTGATCTGTTTACAGCTGATCATTTTGTGAGGCAGGAGGGGAAGTTGGGATAGGTGGAAGGGAAAGGTCTGCTGGGTTTTAGGAAAGAAGAAAAGACAGTGTAACTGTCACAAAAAAAAAAAAACAAACCCAAAAAAAACCAAAACAGAGACAGTTCTTTCTCTTGGTGCCCAGGTAAATTTGGACAAATGACGTGGTGAGCCCCACAGAGTGATTCTATTTTTGTTTTAAGGGGATTAGTAAAAGTGGAGAATAAAATCATGAAAGAGGTCATAATATCTGTGCTATTGGAGCGAGGAAGGAAATTGTAAGACAAGATATATTTTGTCCTACAGTTTTAATTTTTAATTAAGCTCAGTTTCCTGAAAGGAACTGGTAGGTATCAGAGGAGATAGTTCCTAACATGCATTTGTTAGTGTGATTTGACTAGCAGCAATGATTTGGTTAATGTGTGATCTAAGGTTTCAGTCAACTTTAACATGTTAAATTCTTCTCGGAATAGCTGATAGCTGATCACTCTGTATGCTGTTGAGTTCTAGCTTGCTGCAGAGGTTGCTCTTTATTTCAAAGAACTGTTACTGGTTTTCTGGTTCAGTGGGCTATTCTCTTCCTTCTCTTTTATTTTGTTAGCCTGGTTTAGTCCCACCAAAGTTGTTAAAACAATTTACTTGCCAGCTATTGTGGAGGGTCATTTAATATTTTAATGATAAGACCTGACAATATCAAAAGCTGTTTTGAGGAAATGCCATATTTTATAGACAAAATTTGACTGTGACAGCTGGTTTGCATGTCTGCCTTGTTCCTTTCAGTCTTTAACAAGCCTCAACTGTGGCAATCATTTGCACACCTTTTACTTTAATCCATCATCTGCAGTGGCGTATGCTCACAATTCTGAATTCTTACAGTGTATTTTCAGAGCTTCTTTTCTAAATTCTTAGTGGAAAAATATGTGGCAATGGTTTCTTCATGCCACCACAGCTCTCTTTCTGAAGAGCACACAACTGAAATTCAGGTTGAATTTCCAAATAAAGACTTCAAATGGCTCTGATAAAATGGTTTCAGGAATGCCAGAGTTCCATGCAGTATTGTAATCAAGGGAAAGGCACTTTTCTCAGTTCTGCAAAAGCAAGCACAAGGAGTTACGTCAGTATACAGCTTTTTTCAATAGCTGCAGAAGGCACATAAAGCCAAGTGTTTGCTCTCAGTAGTGGCTGGTAGGACTGGTTTGTACAAAGGCAGGCAAGTATTGTCTGAGAATCAGAAAGTGTTGCTGAATGGGTGGAAAAATGGAGGTTACTCCACAGGAGAAGGAGGAATCGGGCAGCTTCCACACTTCATTCCATCCATGAACTAAAACCTCTTGGAGGGTAGTTATGATGTCTCCATATGTCTTTTATAAAGTAGGAGCCCAGATACATCATTCATGAAAATTTTGAGCTTGCTTTCATTCTCAAGATGTGCTGAATTTGTGTAATCACATCTATTTGATATCACTTGTAGCTTCCACTCCAGACTGAGATTTAGTTGCTCAGTATTTCAAAACACGTTCATGTATGTGGCTGAAACATTAAGCACTACTGCTTCCAGAGTCTCCAAGTCCAGAGTTTACACTCTGTGACATTAAAGTTTTCAGCAGAATAGAAAATTTTATGGGTGGGAGAAAGGAATGCTGCCCTTTTATTCTCCATGTGACATTTTTTTGATTTTATGGGCTTTTTCTTGGATTTTGTGGGCTGTTTTGTTTTGTTTGTTTTGTTAGTTTTTTATTTTTTTTCGTAATGCTCGCTTCTTATTTATCTGCTTGCATTTTTTATCTCTGAAGCACAGGACATGAATGCAACTCATAATTTCTTGTGCATATGATTTGGTTTTAAATACTTCTGTTCAAGCTTTAAAGATTTCTGTGGCATTCAGATATTAGAGTACAGTATCCAGTAAAAGCAGCAGAGTTTACCATTGTATGAGTATTCTTGGTGGTGGGAGTCACTCCCACCACCAAATTCCTACTCCACTAATGGCTCTACCTTGAAATACTGTCATGCTATATCTGAATAAAATTGGTGCTGCCAGGGCAAAAACAGCTGCTACAACCAGGTCCAAGTGAGCCAGACCAAGCTCAGGTGAATTCCATTCCCTACCCTCTCTGGTCTGGAGGGTTGCAAGAATATATTTTGGGCTTGGGTTTTTATTTTTCCAGTTAACAATTTTGCCACTCTGAGCTTGCTGGAACTTCTTACAACCCTCTTTATTTTCTATAAAGTTAGTGAACTAGCCTTTGTTGCTTCATTTTCACAAGGGATAGGGGTAAAATAAACGAAGTTAGCAGTCTGATATTTTCAAGCTTTGAAAAGAGTGAGAATCTCAACTTTGCTACATGTCCAATAGAAAATGCATATAAACATCTGTTTCAGTACAATTCAAAAGTAGCAAGTATTTGAGAACAAATCTGTAATTACTTTTTTCTCAACTAGGGTGGGACAAAGCTGTCAAATCAAAATTACTAATTTTGTTCTTAGTCAGGGAAAGGGAAAATTCAATTCAATTAGAGGAAGCTGGACTTAGATTTGAGGGATTTATCTAAAACAAAGGATAACTAACTTTTTTACATAGAAGTTGAGATATTTGTACAGTTTTGTGGGAGAAGTGTTGCTATTGGACACGAAATGAATACACAGAAGCTTGGTAGTTCGAGAGAGAAAAAAAAAGCTGTACCTAAACTGTAATCCAGAACCATTGCTCTTGTTTGTGCACTGTGTGTAGCTTGGGTTTATCTCTCCTCCTTGTCAATTTACCTCTGGGGTGCACACAATCCTGTTCTTTCCCCCACTGTGTTTTCCAGACAGGCAGGCAGAGAGGAGGGAGATGTGTTTTGGCTGAATTGAAGTCATTTAAGGACCCAGACATTCAGTGAGGCCTGTACCATGTGTTTTAGAAATATTGAGAGAGACTCATGTTTTTGTAGCCAGGTTTTATAGTTCCACCTTAAAGAGGAAAAAAAAAGTGCGTGTGGTCTTGATACACCTGACACTAGGTTAGATTTACTGCTGCCGCCCTCCTGCTTTGTCCTTACACTATCCATGAAATAATTCCAGTGTAAAGATGTACTGTGTGTAGCTGTCCTGGTGTGCGCCCTCCTGGAGCCCTGACCGCGCAGGGAATGACTCGCTGTTCTCACTGTGCTCGGTTCTCTGGCACTTAGGAAAGGCACCTTGTCTCCTACTCATGATTCCTTCCACTCAGGCCGATGTTCTCGTTCTCACAGTGTGGCTTCCTGCTGTGGTGCATGGCTCCAAGCCCCTCCAATGGGGCAGAGTTTCTCTACCACAGGATTATCCGTCCCTTCTTCCTGAAGCACGAGGCGCAGCTGGACAGCGTTGTGCAGGACCTGAAAGACAAGGCTGCAGAGACTGCAGACACCATCACTAAAGAGGGTGAGCAAAAGGCCCTGCACTGGTCACAGCAAGCAGGGGGAATTGCACTGGGGAGCTCTTATTGCTGCACTTAATATTCATCATTTGGAGGAAACAAAAATAAATTGTAAGAGACAATGTAAATTATAATGGAGAAGTTAAGTTTGGGAAATGGGGACTGCAGTGGATCTTGCTTTCTAGAATTGCAGTTAGGCTAGCATGAGTGGAAGAAATTGAATTTTTGTGTCTTCCCATTATACACACCACTAAAAACATTCTCTCTAGAGCAGATCCAGACATAACTTTCATAAATGCAGTTATTGTTTTAGTGTATCCTCATATCTCCTAAAGTACTCCCTCAAATACCTGGTAGTATAGAGGGGCTCCCAGTTGTGCAGTAAACAATTAACAACAATACACAGCAACGTGGAAAGTGCTGTTTTCCCATGTATATGTTTTTGCATTTTTCCTTCCTCTGGAGGTCAAAGGATTCCTCGCTCTTAAAGGAATTAACTTATGTTTTATTTTTACGTATTATAACAGCCTGTAGATTGCTTAAGTTTTTTATTTCCTTGCATTCTGTAGTAAAACCTTGCATTCTAAAATATCTGATGATAGTTTTATGAATAAGAGAAGGAGATGTATTAAGTAGCTAAAATAAAGGTTTTTTTTAAGTTTCACTTGAAAGGATTTTATCTGTATGCTATTTCAAAGCATTTTAATGCTCCTTTCCACCAAACAATAACTGCAGCTTTATTTCATCTTACCAACTTTCCTGTCTGCTTAAAAGATCTTCCTTGCTCAACTGTTCTTGGAAATTTTGCTACATGATTCTTTCCAAGTCCTTATTGTTAGGCATGTATGTACCTTAATTAAGGTCCTTCGGTGTTGCATGTGGGATTTTCCTGCCCTTATTTCATCATTCTTTATTTTTCCTATTTTTATATATAAAGATTTCTACCAAAGAACCCCAACAAACCTAACAGCAACAACAAAACAAACCAAACAAAACAAAACCACCAAAATAAAACAACAGCCTTTTTTTTAAGTGACCACGCATACACAAATATCAGCATTATTCCAAGCCTATTTTATCATTATGTTTCTTGCTGCAAACCTGTATGTCCTTAACACTATGAGCAGCCCTGTTTTAACAATACCATAGTTACTGTAATGCTCCTTACTTATGTTTTATTTTTTAAATGGTTTTTATAATAAGTTTTATCACTATATCTAGGTGTATAGAAAAGCTATGATTTTCTTCTCTGTTCTTTCTCTTGTGAGTAAAAGGAAATACTTTTTCATTCAGTTCGAGAACATTTAATAAACAACTTTGTCTGTAGGCCTATGACTAAACTTGATTTTATTTTCCTGCAGCCAAGAAAGCAACAGTGAACTTGCTGGGTGAAGAAAAGAAGAGCACTTAAAGTGGATAAGTTTCCCTACCACCTCCTTTGTGCAGTTTGATGTTACTGGGGGACTGTGGTATAAGTTCAATAATATTGCCTTGGAAACATTTTGACATATTAAAGAAATGTGCTGTAAGTTTACTTAACACTTTGCTGTGACTGGTAGCGAGTATGCATTTTTATTTAAAACCAATGCAGTGGGCAGCATCTCAAGCTTATTGAAAATATTTTATTCATCTTCATGCAGAAGAAGTCTTTCAGTAATCTCTTTCTGCAGTAACATAAATAAAAAGTATATATCCCTCAGGCTCTGCACTTTAGTTGTCTCTTTGTGTATGAAATTGCTCTTACTTTGATTGTGGTGCATCTGGTAGCACAAAGCTATTTCATAGGGAAAATTCTGAATGGATCTTCTTGAATATACAGGGAATTATTGTTAGAGATGGCATAATGGATGTATTCCCCACCACTAAAGCTGTAAATTGTGAAATTACGTGTTCTAGGCACCTGATTATAGAGATTATTCGCTGTTGCATGTTTTGTTGTAACAAAGTATTTGGTAGAATGTGTGTATTCTTAAATGGATAGATACTAAATATAGGAAAGAATAACTTCCTTGGAGTGATCAAGCTTATATTAGCCTGAAGGGATTTGCTAGAAATGGATGCATTAAATCCCACAAGATTAACACAGCGTGACTGAAGTAACTTCTTGTCTATTCTTGCTAAAACAAGTTGTTATCCAAAATTGTTCAAAGTGTGCTTTTTAAGATCACATTCAAAAAGCACAAGCCACCTTTAGCTAAGGAGTGGTACCATTACAAACATTTTTAACATTTTTTCCTGAATTCTTTTTGAAGTATCACCTGCCTTGAATATCAGTCCTCAGAATTGTATCATTAAGGAGACAGACCAAACTCCCACAAGCTTTTTCTGCTCATAAAGATCTGCAGTCTCTTCTGACTATACTAAGAACAACTTTCTATAAGCACTTAAACTGCCTGAGTGGAGATGCTCTTCTTGTTACTTGCTATATTCCTGACCAATCAGTAGGAGTGCAGCCAAAGTTGCTAAGAGAATAAAGGAGTTTTTTACAATCAATGTAAAAACAAAAAAAAAAATTCTGTACTCTTTCACACTGTGGTATTTTCAACAAAAATTATTACATTAATTGATTAGGCATGAATTACTGAAATTTCCATGTTTTCATCTCCATGGTGACATTTCTTTAAAGCCTAGAGTAATGGTACAGCAATTCTCAGAGCTCACAGAACATGCAGAAAGGAAACTTAAGTTTTTGATAGGATAAAAATTATTTCCAGTACACCATCTTGAGTTCTAAAGATTTAATCTTAAAATAAAGTTTTGAGGACTTTTGACTTTCTGCATCAAGTTGTTGTATAAACATTCATTGTAAATTTTCAGATGCAGGAACTACAGAAGTGTGAAGCACACACTGCAACTCAGGAAGTCAGTTTTAACCAGAGAGATATGTTTTATAAGAGGGGATATAAAAGTGTCATAAGAGAAACGTTTTCCAGCTCAAAGCTTAAAATCCTATCTTCAGTAGGGAAATACAAGACCTGCTGTACCTTGTGTTCTGTAGGACAGCATGCAGTTTGTCTTTTGAAGAAAAAAATGAAAGCTTTCTTAGCTAATCATTCCTTGACAGCTTTTTTTTACAAGGGGATATGCTGAAGAGGATCAAGTTTACAGTAAAGTTCTAGGTTTTAAGCATGTGAGAAGTTTGAAATGTATCACCATTCAACTGGTTTAATTTCTTGTCTTGACTTCTGTCGTAAACCCACTGGACTTTCTGGTAAGCCTTACTAAACCTTAGTCCTATGTTGTATACTCTGTCAGCTCTATGTAAAGCACTCATGTGGCCACTGTAATTTAGTTTCACTTCTTGAGATTAGAATTAACTAGATGAAAATAAATGAGGATTCTTAATAGACTATTTGATTTCAGTGCAAATTACTACATAATTTACTTACCTAAAAGCTTACAGTAAATTTTAGATTTTTCAATCATAATGATGTCTGTAGTAGAGACAGGATTTACTTTCAATTTCTTATACTACTAAACAGTTCTTCCACTGTTATTAATGGGGATAAAACATTCTAGATAGATGTTAGGTAAATGTTAAAACAGTCCCTTGCATCTCTCTCAGAACTTGAAAGGCTTTAAATCAATTTCTTGTCTTTACCAGTTTGATATTTTCAGCACATACAATCAGTTCTCTTTTGTCAGATTTCTACTTGAATTAGACCTACAGTCTGTTGTTAACAGAAATTGTCCTAGGTTTTTTGCCTTGATGCAAGTAGAAATGTCTCAATTTCTGCAGCAAGTTATCCTTTCCTGGAAGTAACTCCACTGGGCTGGCCCCGCAGATCAGTGCTTTTCTTTTTGTCTTCACAACATTTATGTACAAATGTTGGTAACACATCTGCTCCATGTCTTTGCTGAAGCTGTAATGTGCTGAATAAAAGTGGACACAAATAAAGAGATTCCTGTGGGACTGGTATGATGTCTCAGTATTTCTTAAGAACCTTATACCTCTACAGTGAAAACCTGGCTATTTTAGGAAGGCAGAAGGTCTTTATACAGTATTCACTTTTTATTCCCCTTCCCTGAAGTTCATTACTGTGGAACCACTAGAAACCTCTTAAACTCCAAAAGAAGTGTCTCTGCCCCATGCCAATCTGAGGGTGCAGCCAAACAGATTTAGAGCATCAGGCCCTTTCAGAAGAGTTTGGAATGCAGAACTCTTCCCAAGTGTGAGCATCACGAGCATCTTTCTAGGCCTCATAGCCTGGCTTACCTGGGAGTCATTAAGGTTTGGGATTCTCTAGAAACATAGCAAGGAAAGACTGTAAACTGCAGGGATTTTGAAGTTTTTCATCTCCCATTGGGTTCCTGGTGTTCCATAAATAACCTCAGCAAACAATGCTGAATACTTTCTGGCAGTGGTGTCACACTTACCTAAAACTTCTGTTGCTACTCTTTATAGGACATTTTGTCTGTTTTCTCTGACTCCTTTCCAAACTCAGCAAAAAAGGAAATTAAATTCAGGGAAATATGACCTCCCCCACCAATGATAACATCGCCTCTAGTGATAAAATAATGAAAACTCTCCAAACCAGAGCAAGCCAATTAACAAAGGACTAGCTTGTAAGCAGTGGAAGGTGTGACTAGTATTTGTCAGGTCAAACCCTCACTACATTTAATTTGACAAATAAAATGAAGTTTCTTGAGTTTGCATTCCAATCTTGTCGACTCTTTCTAGATAATCTGAGAATCAATTAGAATTTTTATTACTAATTCCTTAGTCATCTTCCGCCCCCATTTCATATTCCACAAACTAGTTTCCTTATGCAAAGGAGGAAGAATGGAGTTTTATAAAACAAAACCAGAATTCCTTGTAGGTCACGAGAGATTTTCATTTTCTGTAAAGAGCACCTGACAAATATGATGAACATATTGTCTTTTAGAGAACTTCTACATGCAATGTAATGGGGAAACTGTTTTTGAGGAATGACAACTCATAGCTACTAAGGAAGTCCTCAGTTGTGCAACCACGTTGTTACAGCTTTATAAAAATTGTGTTTCCTACTGGTACAGAATTAAGAGATTCTGTAGCAAAAAATCTTAAGATGACCACATGAACTCATGAACTAGTTAAGTAAAAATAATTGAGAATGAACTTTGAATTTAGCATACTTTGCAATGCAATGTAATTTACACCTTTGCTGAGGCTATGAAATTTCAAAAAAGTTTGTATTTTTTATTACTGGATCTTTGCAGGAGAATACTTGAAGACTTCTTAAACATGTCTAAGTTCTGCTACTTGAGAAGCAAACAGACAAAACACAAAAAACTACACACCATACAACCCTCAAACCTTGGCAGATAAAAAGAGGCACACGTGCTTTTTCATAGGGAATAGCACTACAGTTCACACTGCTCATTTCCTACCTGGAGTGTCCTCTGCTCTTCCCAAATCCCAAGCTACCAAAGACTTATCTGTTCCTTTCTATCTCCCTTACACAGCCACTATGGCAGGAGTACTTTAAAAAAATTATATAATAGTAATAATATCATCATCATCTTTTTATTTAGGGGGAAAAAAACCTCTTTGAAAAAGGCATCCCTTATCCTAAGAGAGAAAACAACCCCACAAGGGCCAGTTTGTAACAGGAAGAAGCTAAATTACTGATGTCCAGTGACAGAACATGTGGGAATCATTTGAAGCTGTGCTAGGGGAAGTTCAGAGTTGACACTGGGAAGCATTTCTTTACCAGGAGGGTGCTCAGACCTTGAAACAGGCTTCCTAGAGAAAGTGGTCGATGCCACATGCCTGTCAGTGTTGAGGCATTGGGACAATACCCTTAATAGTGTGCTTTAACTATTGGTCAGCCATTAAGTGGTCAGGCTGTTGGTTTGGATGATCATTTTACGTCACTTCCCTTCCTGAAATACTGTATCCCATTCCATTCCATCCCATTCCATTTCACTGCATGTGTAGCTCCAGAGACAGAATCAAGAGAGCCACCATCTCTCATGCTCCAAAGTAGAGCACATACAAATATCCCACAATATGTGCCCCAAAAGGGAGTTCTGGTGACAAGTTTCTGAAACACACACAAGGAACAGGATGTACACACAGGCAAGTTTTTTTAAGACCAGCTGTTTCTCACAATGCTGTTGAGTTATTTCATGGCTGAAGGCTGACAACTACATATGGTTTCACATTATTGTCACTTCCCAAGTTAAAATACATTTCAAAATAAACTTTTTAAGCTCCTTCTCTTTAATTACTTAAGAATTGAGTAATTATGGTTGTGCTTCTGCTATAGCAGCCACATGCTATATACATCTGAAAGAATAAACCACCTATCTCACAAGAGTGCTGAATTCTCATTTTTACTTAGTCTGTTATTGATTGCCTGTATCATTACACCTCCCCGATGCTCAATGCCAATATTACCATCCGTTCCTGACACAGAAATTGGTGTAAAGATTCTTATAAGGATTTTGATTTCATATTTAAAATGTTTTTCAAATTTTCGCTTGGGTACCTAGAAAATTGTATAGGGAAATAACAGACATGTAATTTTAGAAAGCTGGACTGGGACACTAGTTCATTATCCATATTCCTCCTGTCCTGGATGCTGACTAAATGCCCACTCATGGATGCATGTCTTCCTTTGTTACTGTTGCCATCTACAGGAAATCTCGGACAGAGTGTCCTTTTAGTAACGGTACTGCATAAGTAAAACCTCACAGAAAACTCTAAAAGACAGGTGGAATAAAAGGCCATTTATTATCACCCAGTTTCCTCTTGAAAATAAAATAATAAAAAATTTTATTCACAGCATTCAGACTAAATGTTGCAATATTTCTGTATTTTTACCGTAGACTTCTTTCCACTCCCAGTCCCACAATAGTCAATAAAATTTTGCCTGTTCCCAGAAATGAGGCATAGTCTGTTAACTGAGGAAGAACTGAGGTGGTCTTGACCTGCTTATTTTCAATCCTCCAAGGAACCCAGTTTATTAAAATACAGAAATGAAAATTTAGTTTATAAATTAACTCTGTCAGGAAAAGAGGAGGTGTGTGTAACTTTGTGCTGCCTTGTTTAGGAACAAATATTGCTCATATAATGTACTTAGTATAAAGCCAGAAATCATAAAAAGCAAAGCAGTCCCATTTAAAGATAGGAGGATAGGCAGATAGGAATTACGGAACTTCCTAATAGTAGTAGTAGTCTGATTTCCTAGCAGGGCTTTAAAAAACATAAAGTCAGCTTTACTCAAAATGCCCACAAAGCTTTCTTTGTTAGTTTGACTAATTCACATTTTATGTATTTGAGCTCAATATTACCCTTTTCAGAAGTCTTTCTTGTCTTTCCTTGTAAAATCGCTAGACTTTAAAATAACTTTAGTATTTTAGGTTCTTAGATCAGGAAACTTTGATAAGCCATGCCACTAAGACAGGGCACACACACAGAGATAGGCCAGACCACTTCTGAAGGTATTTAATTTTAGATCACAGTAAATTATATCCCACAAGACTCGACCTCCACATTTTTCAGCTGTCTGTAGTCTGAAGCTCTGATTTACAAAAGTTAAGCATAATGTGATTGTAACTTTTCACAGAGCTCTCACTTTATTTAAAGTTTCAGAAAAATTACTTATCACTCAGCAGAATCCAGGAATAATTTGAATCTAACAATCTATGGGCAATTTTAGTCTTTTATATCACAAGTGTATCTTTCATTCTGGTATTTTTCCCCATGTTGCACTTTGCTAACTATAATATAGTGGATGTGCCTTAATAACCTCTAACCATGTCCAGTTGTTTTCTGCTACAAAAAAAACCTTTTCATATAGCATCTATTTCCATGTCTCATACCCCATGCCATTTCGTACGCTCACAGGCATGCCATTTAACTAACTTCTCAAAATTTAGGCCAGACACTGTAAAGATAGCTCATATAAACTCTTACATCAGCAGAAAAATACCCCCTGAAGATGTTCGTATATGACCACGGTCAATTACAGCCTTAGAGCACAGGACTTCCTCTCCTAAACATTTCTGTTTTAGAGAATCTGCATAACTGCCCACATTGAAAGGCAAGAATTCTCCCTAACAGTAAGAAGAGAGCAGGAGGGATGTGTGTGTGCTCAAAGACAGTCCTTTCCTGCAGAATCCAACATTACTCTGGAATGAATTATGGGGCAACATGGGCAGGGTCCTGTCCTGGCTAAACTGATGCTGTGTTTGAGGGGTGGATGTGAGCATGGACACTATCACAGAGGTTATGGATGTGAAACAGGCAGTGTGATTAAAGCCTCTCTGGTATGGAGGATGATGGCTGAAGTGTCAATATAGGGCCAGGTAGCTTGAGTGTGTCAGTCCCCCCAATCAACCAAGGCAAGAGCCATGTACTCACAGTGGAGGGATCAGCCATTGGATGGCTGGATACACCCTTTCTTCTGGGTCTTAAAAAGCAAGTCTTATGGGGGCAGAATACATCAGAAACAATCGAGTCAGACAATGCGATTAGTTTCCAAAGCAACCTCACTTGGGCCAAAGAGCAGGGTACTGAGTGGGAATATCACATTTCCTGTCATGCATCAGCCTCTGGAAAGATCAAAGGATGCAATGGATGGTAAAAGACCACACTGAGAGCAGTGGGTTAGTGGGATCCTCACACCCTTGGGTGCACATGTAGCAAAGGCAACCTGGTCAGTCAACACCCAGGGATTGCCCACCAGCTGGTGTGGCCCAGTCTAAACTTTTGTTTATTGTACAAGAGGATAAAGTTCCTGCAGTGAACATTAAAGACAAGCTGGGGAAAAAAAGACTGAGTTTTCCCT
The DNA here is from genome assembly GCA_003676055.1 of Chloebia gouldiae. Lineage (NCBI taxonomy): Eukaryota > Metazoa > Chordata > Aves > Passeriformes > Passeridae > Chloebia > Chloebia gouldiae. The sequence goes on along the minus strand of QUSF01000047.1, from coordinate 3,514,171 downwards.
ATGTCAGGCAAAGGTAAACCCATCCCTGGGATTGTTTTTCCTTAGGGACCTGGATGCACATGGTGGGTCCTGTGAAAGGATGGAAAAGTCTGGTATGTCTTAAAGGCACTTGATTTTGGGAAAGAAAAGCCAATGAATTAAATTAATTACTGTGTAACACTGTGAATTATCACTTCCATGATGGCCCTGTGCCCATCACCACACTGGCCACCCCATGATGCTTGTCTGTGTGATACTGGATTTGTGGCTCTGACCCTGACTCCCTTGATCACACATTAATGAAGAATGAACTTCGATAGAACCAAAGTGCTGGATTCAGAACTGCTTTCCACAGGCAACAGTCCAACACCACAAACCTTCTCTCCTGCCTGAAAACTGGTTTTGACAGATGGGGCCCAGGGTCATGCACTCAATGAACCCTATGGGCTTTTACAGGGATGGTCTGTAATTTAAGGGAATGTTATATGTGTGTGTATATATGTACCAAAAGACAGGAAGGTAATGGGGTTTGGGGAAGTGGGACGTGGCATTACAGAAATTATATGGAATAAGGGATGCCTGTTGTGCTGACTTCAGTTGCAATCCAGTGAATTTTCTTCCCAGCAGCTGTTACTGCTGTATTTTAGATTCAGTGTGAGGATAATGCTGCTAATACACTGGTGTTCTGCTTGTTCCTGAGCAGTCTTATCTTAAACCCAGGACTTTTCAGTGCCTCATGCTCTATCAGTGAGGAGGTGTGGCAAGAAGCCAGGACAGGTGATCCAAGCTGGCCAAAGGGATATTCCCTATCACAGATTAGCATGTCCAGTATATGAACAGGGGGAGAATGGCCAGGAGGGGCTGATCACTGCTGGGAGTGGGCTGGGTATCAGCAGGTGGTGAATAATTGCATTGTCCATCACTTATTTTGATTTTTTTCCTTTCATAAAAAAAAATTGTAATGATAATTATCTTTTATTATAATCACTGTCACTTGCATGACCGAATTTTATTTAGTTTAAATATTACACTGTTCTTACCTGCACCCACAATCTTTTTCTTTCCTGAGTATCCTTCCCTGCATCCCATTGAGGGTGGGGAGTGAGAGAGGGGCTGGATGGTGCTTAGTTGCCACCTGGGGTAAAACCGTAACAATTAGGGTGCTCAAAGTCCCCTCCAGCCTGGGCTTGAACACTTCCAGCAATGGGGCATCCACAACTTGTCTGTACAACCTGTACCTCCACTACCCTCCTGGCAAATAATTTCTTCCTAATACAGAACAGCATAGAATTAAGACAATTGCTTCTCTATCATAAATAAATGGTTTACTAAGGCAACCAGATTTCAAAAAGTGCATATTTCTTTTGGAAAAAAAATAATTGTCCCACCCACCCTATTTGCTTGTGTTCTTCCACTTCTAATGTGGGTGCTAACGTCAGACAGCCAGGTTATGTGTGAAAAGAGATTTATTGTTAAACAGATGCAAGGCAGTTACATGCATTCCAGTTCCAAGAAAAGCAGGCAGTTCTACTCAGCTTCACCTCTTCATTTCTTGCTTGTATCTTCACTTCAAAGTCGCTGCATGGTGTCCACCTGTACTTGCTGTAAGTACAACTACGTGATGCAACACCGACTCCAGACGTCAATTTATTTCTTTTTCTTCCCTTTACCTTTCTTGCCTCCCTCTCCTTGCTGAAGGCTTTGATCACTACCTCCCATCTTCTGAGTTCTTGTTTTCAGTTTGGGAATGGTTTCTGCAGCATACAACATCACTGATTTACCTAAAATACAGGGAGAGATCAATGCATGACTGCTATGTTAAGAATGGATGTAAAGCCTGAGAGATCTGTTTCCGTCCCCTGGTACAGCAAGCAGCTTGTGAAAAATTCTTGGGGGAAAGAAAAAAAAATGCAGGACTGATAAATGTCACAGTAGTCTGAAAAAGCCACATAACCTGACAATCTCCCAAGTGTCTACATGCTTCCTGCTACTCTTTCCCTCCATCTCCTACTAGTCCAGAACATTGGAGACAGAATGATCAGGCAAAAGGTACATGTATTTTTAGAAAGGCACTACTGCCCTCCAGCAGAACCCTGATTTTAAATTATCTCCCATCTCCCTCTGTCAGCACTCTTATGCTACTGTACACCCAGAACTCTTCTTGCTATTTCCTTAAGATATATACTGTTTCCCTTTGACATAGGGATTCATCTTCAGAAAAAATGCAAAAGATTAAACAGACATTTAAGATCAGTAATTTGTATTAATTAATTAAGGGCAGTTGTCTCGTTGTTAATTTATGAAAATGAAAGTGGAAAATTCAGTTTAACTAAGTACTGTGTTTTATCAATTTAGCATCCACACTGATGCACAGATGATGTATGTATCCTAACAAAACAGTGGAATTTAGCCATTTAAAAACTAAACTGTTTTAAATGTCAGCAAAGCAGTAAGCCAAAACTGAACAGATGCTTTGTTCAATGCAGCAACCACACAATGTTCCCCATAAACCCCTCCAATGACACTGCTGCAGAAGCAGCAGAATCAAAGGCAACATCATTTTACAAACTTTACTCAATGCTCACAAGTTAATTTTGTTGACTTATACAAGCAATGAGATTAAATGGTAAACTGTAGGGTTTCTAATAGTTAAAACTAATTAAGCAGGCTGTTAACGTCTTTCTGGTTTATTAACAGGTGAGGTACCTAAACCCAGGCACTCTACTCACGTGTCGGAAACTGAGGTAAACATGGGTTGCCATCATCTTGTTTGAGCTGGATTCGTACTCTACCTCTGTACTGCACATCTCTGTTCCACTCTCTGGGATACATCTTGTTTTTCTGTCATACAAAAGGAAAAATGTGTTATAACCTGCATTGGAAGACAAAACTGTTTCAGAGGCACTGCTGAAAACAACTCCTGGCACTGAGCAATTTTGTGAGTAAACTGTTAGAGGGACAATTTTATGTCCCCAGTGGTCTGGACCACAGGGTCACAGGTTTTTGTTTTTCTCCACTGCTGCAAAGCCTTCTGGACACCTAGGAATAGCAAGTGATAGGTCACAATCACTGCTTTTGGCTAATTATAGCCTTCATTCTTCATGAAACATCACAGATTTCTCAGTACAGATGGTATGCACTGTCCAGACACTTCTGAAAAACAAAGTGATTTTGTACCAAGCTTTTGGGTACTTCTGGATGAGGACCTATATTCTTCTTAAAAAAATAACACTGTTCTAACTTAATAATTACTTCAGGATATGACAGTGTGAAGTTACCTCTCTAGAAATCCAGACTCATTCCCTTAGGAAAAAGTAACCATTAAATGATTTAAAGAGCAAGTATGTACTGCAATAAAAAGCTAACATTGTCTGGCTGAAACATAACTCCAAAGGACTATGAAGAGTCCAATTATCAGAATCCTATTTCTATACAAGACTCATTGCAAAGATCATTACATTCCATTAAAAACATTAATTTTTAAAAGCTTAATTTGCAGAGTTGCAGCTTGTAAAACCAGCTTTTATTCAGATGCACTTTTAAGCATCCAGGGAAGTCTTCTAAGAAGGCTGGTAAAACAGAAGGGATTTTTTATAAGCTTTAAAAGTCACATTGTCTGAGAGATCTGAGATATTCCTGACTTGCATCAGGTTTCCAAATTTACACAATGATTATGGTCAGTTATCACACAAAGCAAGCAAAACTAGTAAAAAACTTCTGAACCACAAGTTCAGAGAGAGAATATGATGCGTAACAAATATAGAGAGAATAGAGATGAATATCAAATTTGTGTGGTTTTTGTACGTGGGGACTTTTTTTTGTTTTATTACCTCTAGTAACACATTGAATCCTACTGCTGCACATACATCTTGGATTTCTGTAGATGTGGGATTTTCAACAGCCTGTTGAAACAATGTGTTAAAATTAATTAATTTTCAACTATGACCTGCCAATAAAAAAACCAGACCAGTTTCCTACCCTCTACTCAGTAATTAGGAAAAGCTGATGGGGAAAGAGAAGGTACAAATCTAGTGTAGAAGACATTTGTCAGTGATGCTGTGCTTTAAAAAACATTAAAAAAGAGCTAAGACATCAGGAAACAAATGAGATAGAATTCACTAGGACAAGGGAGCAAGTTAAAGTATTGCTTGGAAAAAGTAATTGAAATTAACAGCTATTATGTGTACAGAGATACCAAAAGGTGTGAATCAGCAACACAAGGACCTTATAGCAAGGACTGAGGGAGGAAAAAAGCAAAAAACTTCCATCCCCAAGGGAGCAGATTCCTCCCATAGGTAGACCTTTGATAGGCAACATGCATACTCAAGAAATTGCATACCCTAAGCAGTAAGAAAAGCCCTTTATATTCGCAGAACTACTTGCTAAAATTATTACAAATGAGTGAGATGACAAAAACTATTTCTGGACATGTCCAAAGCAGCAATACCTACCATGCCTGTGTATCTCATGGACAGGACACAGCATATAGGCTCAGTCAGTCACTAGAACCCAATCATTACCTGGCTACTCTTTTCTGCATTGCTTTCAAATTCTGCAAATTCCCTGTGTATGCAGCCGAGTGTATTCAGCTCCTCATTACTTCACCTGCTTGCTCATGGTGCTGCTCCCTTGAAAGCAAACACTTCACCTCAGGGCTCTCCTACTAAATTCACATGCTGGCACTAGGTCACCTTCAAATACACTGTTATTTCCACACCATGGGGGAATGGAAAGATCAGAGAGATGTATTTTCCAGAACTCTACACACTGCTGAACTGCAAAACAAAATGTCCCGTTTACCTGCCACCCATGAAATTACCTTGTCTATAGGTATCCTTCTTCCTTCTGCTATTGTCTTCTTGTTATTCAAATAAGCTGGATAAATGCAGATGAATCTAAAAAGAGAAAACAGTGAGTTTAAGCAAGCTATATCAACTCCTTAATGCTTATGCAGTATTTTCCTAGTAAAATGGAAAATAAATGTCATGGCTACAACACAGAAGTTCCCACAGCAGCTTAGAAAAACCATTTATTTTCCCTAGATTGCTTAGTAAGATGCTGCAAAATTCCACTTTGAGTTATCATAGACATTGCATGACACCATTTTTTGGGGCACTATGTGTACAAGGGATGGCACTACCAATTCTGAGACAAAAACAAAACAAACCAAAACCACGAGGCAGAAATAGAACCTTTTGACCTATTTCTTACAATCTTGAAACATGGAACACAGGTCTTTCCCTGAAAAGAATTAACATTAAAGAAGGTTTTACTACATTACAGATCACCCGGATTTGGATACATTAATAAAAGCTACTGAAACACTGGGCTCTTAGAAAACGGCTTAAGATTTTTCAATAGATTTACATCTGTCAAGCACATACACAGGATTAGCGTGACAGAGTCTCAATTATACTAATCAGACAATTAAAAAACCAACCAGCTGAGACCAAGGGCATGTGAAAGAAGGCCCGCATTGATTTTAATAAGGATCTATGAGAGCATAGGAAAATAGATGAAATGAGTAAAACATGGTGCAGACAGATTCCAATTAGCTGAATAACAAGAGAGTGACAAAGTCCACGTTCCTGGCTTTAAAAACCATCCCAAATCACCCCAACTACTGCTGTTTTCTCCTTCTCTTGTCCAGTAGTGTTCTCCACTCTTTGCTGCTGCTATCTTTATGAGCCGACTAGCTCTAAGTTCTGCCCGGGAATTCCATTCTCCTCACTGACTTCCCAACCACGCAAGAGTCACCACCACCCCTCGTCCCGCAGGGATTTCATTTCAACCACCATCATCCTCGCTCCACAGGGATTTACAACACCGCGCCTTTTTCCGCTCGCCTTTTCTGCTTCGCGAGCCCTGAACGACACAAAACAAACAGGACCCGACCCCAAGCAAGCCGTTCTCACCGCACCTCTCCTTGTCCGCGGGGGACGCGGCGCCAGCGGCGGCGGCGGCCATGACAGCGGCACCGCCCCCGCCCCGCGCCGCGGCGCCCGAGCGGGCCCGCCCCCAGCGGCCCTGTGCGAGATCCTATTGGCCAGCGGCGCTGTCTGTCAAAAGCCGCAGCCTGTGAGGAGGCGCCACGTCGGCGCAGCCGTCGCTCAGAGCGGCTTCCGCCAGGCTGAGGGAGTGGGGCGGGATCGGGGCGGGATCGGCGTCGGCGTCGGCGGCGGCGGCGGCGGCGGTGGTGCGCTGTGGTGCAGACATAGACGCACACACACACTGCACACCCACACCCACCCACCCACACACCCACACCCACCCACCCACACACCCACACCCACCCACACTCACACCCACCCACACACCCACACCCACCCACACTCACACACCCACACACCCACACCCACCCACACTCACACCCACCCACACTCACACACCCACACACACACACCCACACACACAGCCGGTGTGACACACACACACACAGACCCTCACACAGCCGGTGTGACACACACCCGTGAACAATGCGCTGAAACACGAGCCCAGAGTGTGCTCGGAGGGTGCCCAGCCGCCTGTGGTGCTCTTCTCTCACGGAGCTCTAGCGGGACTGGAATGAAAGAACATTCCATCTGAGAAACGCCGGGAAATGTTTTATTTGGTATTACCACAGCTTCTTGTACAATTGCATGAGAAAAACAGGCTGAAGGTTAAGGGAAGGACTATGGGGTCGGTACTGGGTCCAATCCTGTGTCACTGATGTCCTGGAAAGCCGCATGGGAGTGATCCTGCTCTACCAGCTCTTGGTGGCCCTGCTGGAGCAGTGCCTGGACCAGATGACACCAGAGGTCCCTGCCAGCCTCAACCATTCAGTCCCCCCGTGAATTTCAGACGTCATATTTTGTGTACTCTTACTCTTCATAAAGCAGCAATGTACCAGGACAAAGAATTGATGGTATCTATTAATTATTTATCTGTAGCGGTGTCTTTTTAAATTTTTCTGCTCCACCAGCGTATCCAGCTGGCAACAAAATATGGAAGAGGGAATGCTAAGACCCAGTTTACCACAGTGGTTGTCCCAGGGTAGAACTGCAAGTACAGTTCATGAAAACTTGGGAGAGTTAAGAGTTATGGAGAAGCTTCAGAAAAATCAGGGTGGCACAGATTAAAAACGTATTGTCTCTTCAGGCTTTTGAAAGATGGGGAGTTTTGTTTTCTTCTGTCTTTGCTCTCATTCTGTCAGAATGAATGCACTGTACAGAGTAGTGCAGAAAACATGAACAACACAACTGTGTGCCATCAGCAGGAGCAAGCAGCCTTTGGAAGTGTGACTGCAGCTCTCTGGGACCAGCTCAGCGACTTGGCAGCTCCTCACAAACATGACTCAACAAGGTCCTCAGCTGAAAAACAAGGTTACGTAAATGAGGTGTGCCAGTTATGAAGGACGTGTTTGATGCAATACTTGTCCAGTGCTAAAGACAGGTTTTTTGAGGGTTATCTCCAGCTTATCATCAAACTGACCAATACAGAGGCAAGTGTAGCTTTCTAAGAGGTAATCCATCTACAATAATTACTTAGATATTTTGTTGCTTAGCAACAAAAGGTTCTCATCTTGTTAGCAGTAGCTTGATTTTCTGTGTTTTTCTTTGCACAGTGTTTATTTTAAATCTCCATTACTTGCACACACTTGTCTTTCTATTGAAAGACTTTTTATTGAGATCCCTACCACCCCCTAAATAGTGTCAAGAACTACCATTACCTTGGGAGTTGTCCTGTTGTCGGGGTTGTCACTGCTTAAATCTATGCATCAGCCAACATGGGCAGAATTCTTCTGTTGGCTGCTGTCATCTGCTTTTAGCAAGACAGATGTGGTCTGTCAGGAAGGAGAGGGGTGTTAAGTGCATAGTGTGTGCATGAATGTGCACAGGGTGAATGTGGACAAACCATGTACAATATAGTCATTGTCTCTGCACAGGCATGAAGTGTGCAGGGCACATTTATGATCTGACCATCGCATGAAATGTGGTCATCCTACACCTTTTTACGGCCATTTCATTTGAACAATATGCATTGCCCTTTTCTTCTGGGACACAGAGGTCTGAACCAAACCGATATAAACATAAATCTCTCTCTGCAGGAGAGTGCTCTACCAAGGTTTGAACTGAAGATCAAATATAATCTTTTAGGAAGTAATGCTAAGAAATATTTATTTGGCATTGCCACAGCTTCATATTTTAAAAATTGAAATATAGGGTAAAACTTAATGAAAAAATACTAAAATTTACTCCATACTGTTCCCTTAGATTTCTATAGTGGTTTTAGTCCCTCAGTTAGATTGTAAAGCAATTTCTGGTGCATCTCCTTGAGAAGTGCTCTGATACTATGTTAAAGGCAGTGAACAGAACTGCAGTTTTTGAGTACTATCATTGGATATTTTCAATCAGTCCAGCTAGTACAGGGAAAGGTTTTATGTATTGTAATGTTGTTTTGTTTGACAGTTGCATGAGATTTTTTTTCTTCAAATTCATGTAGCTTTTAAATACCAACATATTAATGGCTTATCTTGGAAAACAATATTTAAATTTAGTGTTGCAAAAGATACATAGCATGTGACAGCCTTTGTGAAATAAAAAGGGTATTGTTGGAACTTAAATGTCCCTCAGACATTTTTGGAGGTTCCAGACCCTGGTCAGAAGCATTTGAGACCGTGGCAGGCAGCTGGAAACAGCTGTGATTTTGACTTTGAGCCATGGAATGATTTACCAACTTTGCAGGAAGAACAAGAAGTCACAAAAGTTTAGATATTATAGTAGTAGTTACAAAGTAGAGGGAAGAATTATAGTAGTAGTTACAAAGTAGAGGGAAGAATTTTTTAGTATTGTACAAGGGGGTTTTAACACCTGTACAGGGGGGTTTTTACTTTGTACATGGGGGTCAGAGATTTTAACATGGAGGAAGGTAGGCTGGTCCTGTTCCTCCTCCTTCTTCTTCCCTGCCTCCATGTTCTTGATGCTGTTGGCACTCATGGACTGGTTTAGAATAGAGGAGCACCATTTAATATAGGTAGTAGGTATTGAGGAAAAACTGTAAACATTTATCATGTAATGTACCATAGAAAAGATAGCAGCAGCCCAGGGGCAGGGGGAGAAGAAGAAGACAGCGGACAGAGAGGGTGTCAGGGGTGTGTGTGTGCCTCTGCCTGAGCTGCTGACCAAGCTGCAGTAGCCAGAGAAGACAATCTTTTAGATAGCTTGCAATAAACTGCCTCGAGACCGAACAACAAGAGACTGCCGAGTTTTCTTTGGGAGCAAGGGTTGGAGGAGAGACTTTACCACCACACGGAACCCCTGGACCAGGCCGGGGTTCCAACAGGTATGAAGACAAAAATTTATTTTCTACATCTTTTTCAGATGGAAAAATTAAAAAATTGTTAGAAATGGAATTTGTGGAATTACAGACTGGATCAACAGGGCAAACATAACCGACTCTATTTTTACTATTAATGGTGTTGGGGGAAAAAAAATCCCCAACAAAACTCAAAAAACTCTCTTAATCCTCAAAGAAAACCCTTCCCAAACAAAACAACTCAGCAACAAAAGCCCTTTACAAATATGAAATAGCAATTCAAAGTGGTTGTGATAGAGTGCTGCAATTCACCTGGGGTAAATGCAAATGCCCTAACTGGAAGTGGGAGCCCAAGGAAATCGAGATGATTTGAGGTGACAGTTTGTGACACAGTGTTTTACTGAAGTCTCACATACACCTTATTCAGACCTTGTATCCATGTTCAGTTTCTTCTTACTTGAGGCTACACTCCATAGTCTAAACATGCTAAAAATACCTAATTAATAACGGGACTAGTGAAGTTATTCAGGAGAGGACAGATTTTTACCTGGATTGGTGGAACAGCTCTGTAGTGGACTGCAGATAAAACACAGAACAGGGACGTAGAGGAAAATTTTGATTTGTTCAATGAAGGGAGGGGGTCAACATGGGAAGGATTTACTTCACCATTTTTGGAAATGAGAATTCCAGAAGGATATTTTTAAGTAAACTATAAGGCTGGGGAAAAAACTACAAAATTTTCTTTGTGAAAAATGCTTCATGAATTATGACTCAAGTTGGAAGTAACAGGCTGGTCTGTCTAACACTGAATTTTCAACAGCATAGAGAGAAAATGATGCTTTCATTTAGTTTAATTTTTCTGGTATTTACTTACCATGAGATGTCAATATGCAGAATTAACCACTAATTGCCACTTTTACAGGACTGTATGCTCCATTTTCCCAAAGCAAGGGGTGTCCCTAGCCCTGGCAGAGTTTCAAAACAGAACTGGATGATTTCTAAGGTCCCTCTCTACTCAAGCTGTTCTGCGATTCTGTGATTTTAAATCCATAGACTACCTTTCAGTTTTGATTCAGAATCCTGTCTGCTACAGAAGTGTTATCAGAAGAGACACTATCTCGTGCCCATAAGGAGAACACCAACAAAACATTCTTTATGAATCAGTAGAAGCACCACTTCTGTTCATCTCAATGGCAGGGGACTATAAATGTCAATAGCTTATTTAAGGAGTGTGGGATGTTCTAAAGCCACTCGAGGCTTAAATGTTTCAATCTGTGTAAGAGCTGCACCACCAAGAGTAGCTGACAAGTGGCCTTGAAACAACCAGCCTGACTTGTACAGTGTTTGGAGCTAAAAGTCTTTTGGATTATGTCACCTAGACTGAAGCCTTGACTTGTAAAAAATAATGTAGGAAGTACAGCAAACAACATATACAGTGTTACACTGAGATCCTGAGTAGAATGCTGGGCACCACATTGTGAAGATGTTATCCAAATCCCTATTAGCTGGCCACAGTGGAACTGGCAAAGTGGAAAACCATGGATTTCTACCCATCTCTCATTCCTTCTGATTGCAAAGACTTGTATCTCTTAAGTACAGAGCTCAGTTTTACACCCATTCTTTGTCCTTCTATTTTAGCTTTGTAAAGCAGCTGACAGCTGTGTAAATTCAGAGCTGTGTACAGTCAGTTTCCAAGATTAAAAGAAACCACCAGTCATCTGTGTGTGATACAGTAATACAGTATTTGTTCCAAATTCACAGCTTTCACTTCAGCTAAATTTTTACTTCTAACAAGTCCAAATGATTTATGTTCTGGTTTTGGCTGGGATAATTAAATTTCTTTCTATTAAGTAGTATAGTATTGTGTTTTGAATTTAGTATGAGAATGTTGAAAATGCACTGATGTTTCTGTTGCTAAAGAAAGTTTCTCATGCCCTGCCAGGAAGAGAACTGAGAGGCACAAGTTGAGGGGGGAAATGTAAAACAACCAAAGGGCTGTTTCCAGACCTTATGGCATCATGCTGAGGATACCTGTGCAGAAAGTGAGCTGCAGGCTCATGCTCAGGGATTGCCTAGGAATCAGTTAGCAAGTGGTAAGCAACTGTATTGTGACTCAATTGTTTTGTGTATTTATTATTTTCCTTTTCTGTTTATTCAACTGTCTTTATCTAAATCTACAGTTTTCTCATTTTTACTCTTCTCATTGTCTCCCCCATCCCACAGGAGGAGAGTGAGTGGCTGGGTAGTGCTTGATTGGCAACTGTGGTTAAACAATGCTACTTAAAACACTTAAAAGTGTCAAATAATCCATCACAGCTGTTCAGCTGCTCAGTGTAGCAGGAAAAAAAGGATGCCAACTCCTTTTCATCACCCAACAGAATAACAAAATACTACCAAAAAAATAATAAAATTTGGGAGTTTTCTTATAACTCATATAATGGCTTAACTTTTACACCTATTTGTGTGTTCTTCCACAGTGACTTTCAGTGTGAATGTATGCCATCTCAGACCTTAGCAATAGTCAGGTAAGATGCACAAGCCCTTCCTTGCTACCAGTGTGCTTTTTGTACAGAGGACTGTTAGAGAAAAAAGGGCAGAATTAGGCTTAGCCTACCTTCATTTGTATTTAATATAATAATCATAGTCTCCTTGTTTTCATGATCCTTACTGATTTTAAATGGCAGGTTGTAATTATAATGCTCTTAAAATTATTATTTTTAATAAAACATTTAAATTTACAGCAAGACAATTTTCTTTTCTGCATATATACCAAGACTTAAGTGCATTTTTTTCTAGAACAAGTTGAAAATTAGAACTCAATATGAAAAAGTGTTACAACTATTAGAAAACAAGGAATCTTAGTAATCAGCAACAATGCCCTTTTTTAGTTTAGATACTTTTGTCAAAGTCTAAAGTAAGTAGGGGATTGTAAAATACATATGTAAATATAAACATATATGTGTATGTGTGTTGGGAATTAATCAACTTGGGTCCCTTAATAGTTTAATCAGGGACTAAAGAATTCATTCATTACAGGAAAGAAAGACTTTAGTAATTAATAGTCTCTGCTATGCTTATGAGTAATAATGAAATCAGCCTTGTGAAACTTTTATAAGTAATAGAGGCATTATGAAATTATATAGTGTCAGAACTAGATTTTGTTTCGTGCAGCTCCTTCTAAGGTGAAACATCGAAGAGAACAGAGGTAAACGAGGCTTTCAGCTTCTTTTTTCCACTTATCTGAAATGTGAGTTTCACTAAAATGAAAATGCATGGGGCTTTTTTTGAGCATTTGTTCTGATATACTGAATTATTGAAGTGTCTTAACAACAAATTCCTTTTTAAATGAAATATTTCTAATACAGTGGACAGACACCTAACTTTCAGTAATAGCCAAGAAAACAATTCCAGTCTGACAAGGTGCAATCAGGAGGAAATTTTATGTAACACTGCAAGTAATAAATAAATTATGCATAGCAAGACTAAATTCAGAATAAGTATACTGTGAAACAAAATACATTAGAATAATTGAAGAAAGAATTAATTACAGAGTTAGGATATAAACAGTAATGCATCTCAGGCAGAAGCAAACAACAAAATTGAAGGAAAGATAATTGTGGGCCAAGTTTGTTCAAGAGAAACAACACTTACAGGTGGGCAAATTCATCTGATCTCACAGGATGACAGTTTACTTGCAGAGAACCAGCACAAGCTTTTACATATTAGATCCCACCAGAAAGGATGGCATTAGATATACTGTTTGTATGTATGGCTTGAGCTCTAGACAGAAGCGCATCTTACCGAGTGAACTAGCTCCCTCTACATCTTCCTGATACTCTAATTGCAATTCTACAGCCACTCAAGCAAAGGATGTTTTCACAAACAGCAAAATTTGAGTAATTTCTTTAAATCTTGAAGTGGCAGAAATTCACTAATACATAAGCCTGTAACTGTGTGGAAATTTCTTAAGAAAGGTAATTTGTAAAACTACTAGGGAGGCATTCCCCAGTCTTAGAGTAAGTAAACAGCACATCTGGTAAACTGAAACTTCACAGCAGAAAATTCATCTTGGCATTACAAGTTAATTGACACCTGCATTAATTATGTTGTGAACTCTTAAAGCACCACACCAAATTCCCTTGCACTTCCAATATGTAACCAAACACAACACGTCAGCAGTTAACTTACCATTCTGACTAAAAACCTTAGCTACGTAACATTCTCTAGAAACACATTTACAGATACAAACTGTTATTCTGCATATAGGAAACTATGATGCAGGAATCTTATTTCTACATGTTATCTGAAATGAAATTAAAAGTGGGCATCTCTTCTGGTTAAATGTCAAAGTGCAAAGGAGATGGCTGTGGAACCAGAGAGTGAATACACTTGGGTAATTTGGTATCAAAAGGTCCTCAGAGTTTTAAATATGTGGAGAAAGTCATGCTTTACATTAACTGACACTTCACTTCTGATTCACAGCTTCATCCAAATCACACATCTCATCAAGAACAAAGCTGTCGCACAGATGGATCCAACTTTGCAAGGCATTACAGTAGATGTAGGAAGTTACGTTTAGGTGGAAGTCTACACATGATTTTTAGTGATGCTCTTATGGCTGTTCGTACTATTTCACGAAAGCTAGATGGGAAAGACATTTGGAAGGCATCTATTAACTGTAGTAACTGTACAACTTCTTTGTACAAAGAGTCCACCTAAACATTTTCCAGATCATCCCTACAATACTGACCTCATTAAGAAGGAGAGATACTACCTCTCTCTCTTCAAGCCTCTTCTAGGAAAACAATACTTGCAATAAATCTCTTCACTGGAAGAATTTACTGCATTGAATTTAATATTTTAAATCTAAAAACTGTCTCCCAGAAGTTTACAAGTGGTAAGACTTTTTTTTTTTGGGGGGGGGGGTATTTTTGAAGAAATGTATCTTTTCCACATCCATATACTGATGTAATACTTCTGAAGTTAGTTGTCAGATTTCCAGGATTAAGGACGTACCCAAATATAAGGTATTTAAATGCAAAGCACTAGAAGCCATTAGACAAAAATTCAGTTAAAAAAACCCCACAAAAACCAAAAAGCCCTAAAAAAAAAACAAACAAAAAACCAACAATAAAAAAAAACCCACAAAAAAACCAAAACAAAACAACCCCAAAAAACAACACCCCAACTTCAATTTGCTTTTGCTGTGTCAAAATGGGTGAATGTCTGAAACTTGGCACATAGGATTAAAATTGCCTGTAATGGCTCTGTCCAATGACTACCTATAAAGTAAACTATCCCAACCTCTTTCAACCAGCCCTAGCTGTTTTATTTATTTTTTTGCTTGCTCAGGTGGCACTTGTCCAATTATGCACTGACCAAATTCAGCATATCCAAGCAACACTGATCCTACTAACCCATCAGGGGAGCAAGTCAGAGGTGAGCAAGTCCACTGAAAGGTCACGTAAGAGCCAGCATTCATAGAGAAGCATGGAATGAATAAGAAAACATCTTTGAACAGCACATGCCATTTTTTCAGTTCTCGAAATAGTATGGATCGTTATCCTTAAGAAGAAAGAGGAAGCTAACACAGTTATCTTTCTTGGTAACATCAACTTCTATTAAGGGGATCAAGGGAACAGACAGCTATGACGTACTCCAAAGTAGACATCAAATAATTCCATTTTCAGATTATCAGGCAAAGATTATGCAGTTTTGTGGTCTACTGGTATACTTCAAAATAATGCCTCATGAATTTGTGCATAAGCTGTTCTCTCTCTGGTACAGCTTATGTAATTTATTGAGGAAGAAAGGAAAGTACATCCCTAGGACAACATGACTCACTCTGAAACTGTCCCTTTTATCTCCCTCCTCCTTTACCAAAGATAGTGCAGCCAACTTCCTTAAAGCCATCAAAGGTATTTGTCTTTTTTGAAGAATACTGCAGCTTAGTGACATTTACAGCATAAACTATACTTGTATTCTGCAGCCAAATCCTGCTTGAAACAATATTCCAGTCTCATCAGGAAACTATGGCAAGTCTTACAATTTTTAAGCTGTCACATCTGACAGAGCTGTATTATCTTTAATCTTTCAGCAGAAAATACTCTCAAAAGAGAACTGCACATGAAAAATAGAAATAGATTAATTCCCCTTTAAAGACTGCAATATTTAGTCAGAAGAGCTTACACAGAAATTGAGCAGCAACCTTAACTGTGGCACACTGCAAGAAACTAAAACGGAAGCACATTTTAAAAAGTGAACTAATTACAAATTGTGGGGAGGTCAGATATCTGCTTTCACATCAAGAGGACAAAGCTAGAAGATAGTCTGAAATAAGCTTTATGAGTTATTTTTCAGTATAAACTGATATTTAAGTGTAAGTTTGGTATGCACAAGATATGATAAGCTAATTCAAGGACAAATAAAGGTCTAAGCATAAGTCACAAAAAATTCTACCAAAATCGGTAGAAAGAAAGGCAGTGCATCCCAGAAGAATAGAAAATTGAGTCTTGGTTTCCATAGCTCCTTGCTATTCTTTGTTTTGCCTTGACATAAATAATGTCCTCTTACCTGCTGTGGCAACTTCATACAAATAAAACCAAGGAACAAGAGGTTATCTTTAGCAGCATAAATCAAATTTGACTATCGTGACTCTGTCACCATTAAAAAAATCCAAGACCAAATATATTATTGCAACCATTTTTTGTATCTTTGATTTTATATTTCTGGGATCTGTTTTTTAGTTAAGCTTAAAGAATAGAACTTTATATCCCCATCATAAATCAAACATCATGGATGTCTTTAAATATTCTAAAAGGCTCTTAGTGGATACTAAGTATTTTAGATAAAGAATCAGAGAAATGTAGATCTGGAAGAGATTTCAAAAGATCACCCATCTCTGCACACAGGCAATATGAAATATACAGTCCATCCCTATGAGATGTTTCATAAACCTCTTCTTAAAACTTCTATAATGGAAATTTAACAACTCCCATGGGAAGCATATTGTACTGTATCACTACCCTTATAGTTGGAAAGTTTCTCTAGCTTGTCTTTGCTACAAATATAGGTTTACTTCAGTGGATACTAAGAGAAACTTTCCAATTATAATGATCATGAAGTATCCCCAAGTCTGTATCAAGAAGCCACTATAATTTTCAAAGACATTCTGGTGTTTGATACGCATACAAATATTTATTGTTTCACGTTATCTTCTGATTAAAAAACTGATTTCAGTCATTTTTCACTAACAGAACTGAAACCAGAATTTCT
This sequence comes from Chloebia gouldiae, assembly GCA_003676055.1. Classification (NCBI taxonomy): domain Eukaryota; kingdom Metazoa; phylum Chordata; class Aves; order Passeriformes; family Passeridae; genus Chloebia; species Chloebia gouldiae. Next base: position 3,497,623 of record QUSF01000047.1, on the reverse strand, counting down.
TTTCTGAGACTGAGTTTACCTTTAATTCTTTAATGACAGGACAAATATGTAATGCCGGTGTTAAACAACTATTCTGGATTATGTTGTATATTTTTGTATTAGTTGTTAAAAGCCCAGCACAAAATAATGATTAAAAAAATCAACACATTTACAACAAAAGTGGTCTTTCATTTAAAACTCAAGGATGGAGTTCCATATTCTACTCCAGCAGGAAGTCCTGACTTTAAACATGTGATATAATCTGTTTCTATCTCACCTTTAAAAGGACACTAAATATTCATTCATATTAGAAGTTTAATGAAGATACTGTATGCAAAATATTTCAGATGCTAACACAAGGAGTGCTGCTTCTTAGAAGGTTCATGAGGTGATACAGGAACATGGCATGTCTCTAAGAAAACCTGACAGGAAGCAAAGAACAAAAGAGCAACTAAGATGCCACTTCTGCCAAACAGGTATTTTTGGTACAGGCTTTTATATAAATTGACTTCTGTCTGCTGATAGTGCCTTGATTGTGTTCCTAAATCAGTGCATGATTTATAATGAATTCAACTGATTCATTTCAGTATCAGAAGTACAAAAGCCACAGAAGTGATACACTCTGCAACTGTGTTAAAGCTACCATAAAGGCAAATTGCTCTATTTCAGGGCTTCCTGAAATCAGGGCATTCTGACGTATCAGTTATTTAGAAAGCTACCTTTTGAACAATCCAGTTGAGTTACAACTGATATACCATTTTATTTCATGGTTTGTTTAAACATGCACAGAATGGTTAATGTTCTGTTCTCTCATGTTACAACTTTGAAGTAATCCTCATCTAAATTCGGACTATATTTATATTTTTAAAGCAAAAATCTGTTTTTTTCCAGCACTGTTCTAGTACAATCTATATTTGCATTAAAAAGGCTCGAGGCAGCAAATGTCACGTTTTGCATAAAATTCTTTTTCTACTATGGTAACAAATTTCTTACTGCCATGGGATTCTTGCGATATTTTTCCCTTCATAATTTTTTCTTAAATAAATAAATTAAAACAAACCCCACAGAGCGCAAATAGAAGCAAAATTTCATGTTATAGTCACTATTTCACATTCTACATTATATCCCCAATCAAAAAATGTTTTGTTTTACAAATATTATTTGTATAGATACAATATTGTTTCAGGCTTGCAGTTGTGAGAACAATTATACTGCGTGGCTACTGGAAATACCCTGCCTTTAGCCTTGTTATGCACCTGAGATGTGTGAAACTGTTTCAATTACAAATATATTACAGAAGACCTAGGGCCTGATCCTGCAAATGTTAGAAGCATCTTACAACAGCCATTTGCCAGTGATAAGGAAGAATAGATATTGGAGGTGCAGAATTATCCCAAATCAGGCCTTAAGTGTTAAGTGCATACAACCACATTATATGGTGACATCTCAAAGTAAAATCCTGTATTTTTATGTAATGTAGAAGTAACACACACAACTTACATATCGTAATAATTTATTCTGAAATGTTCATTTTAGTCTCTATTGAGACATCACCCACGTCTCATTAATAAAAGAGCAGCCATCTCACCTCAAATACCAGAATATACAACAAGTTACAGCATAGCAAAAAAATTCTACCTACTTTAAGATAAAATCTAATTCAGGTAAAATAATTTTGTTCAAGGTTTTACAGTTACACAGTTGTTTTTTTTTTCTTTTTCAGAGCACAAAGAAAGTGTAAATTGTTACACCATAACTATCTATGCACATTATGTGACCACAGAAATGTTAATCATTACTTCATAAAATGAACCATCAGTTCCATTCATGCAGAAAAGCAGGCTAGGAAAGCTTGTTCAGCGGAAACCATATTACTGTGAATTTCACAGCCACATGATTAATTATTGGGTTAGATGAACTCACAAATATTAAACATGAGTATATTTTTTTGCATAAATAATACCAATTCTTCCCTGATGTAGTTTAGTTGGTCTGTAATATAGAAATTATTGGTAAAGCAATATGACTGCATCATTTCTATTGTGCTATTCTATGATGTCAATGACAAGCAATATTCAAAGGATAATGGGATGAGATGCATGTTAAACATGGGAATACATGTTAAACATACTGTACAAATACACTTGCTTTAGCAATTTTATTCCAAACTGTCAATCAGATATTCCTGCAAAATATCACCAGTGGAGACAAAGTATACTATTAAATATGGCTTCCAGAACAAGGACCATCTAACAAGAATCAAAGCTATTTACAACAAATAAAACCGAAACAAACAAAAAAATCAATCCCCATTTTTTTTGTTTCATTTGAAACAAAGTTTCTAAGTAGCTGCTGTATATAATACATCAGTTTTATTTTATTTTTTTGTTGCACTTAAACAGAAGTTACCAGGTAAGAGCCAGAGTGACGTTTAGGGCTTTGTGTTCCACTGGAGTCAGTGTTTTCAGACTTGGTGTCACGTTTCTTGGTGCTGTTATTCACCGGGGTTGGTATCTGTGAGGGCCGAGCAGAACTATTGTCCACGCTGCTCTTCCTGCGGCTCGGGTTGTAGTTGAAAGGAGTCACCCTTGCGGCCACAGCACCGATGGGGGAGCTGTGCTTGCTTGAGCTACTGGAACTGAATGGAGTACGCTCATTAACAGTACTTTCGTTAATTTCTGGTGCAGGAACGGAATTATTCTGCAGAGGCTTTGTTTCAGTGCCTTTCTTGTCTGGACTGTCTATCTGAAAGAAAGAGTTCAGACGGTTTTCTAAACCAACGGTACGAACAGGAACACCTCCATTCCCTGGGGTTTGCTTTTCTTGAATCTCTTTAGGATCTTTACCATTCACACCCCCTTTCTCTGAAATACTGTCAATAACAGGGGGAGTATTTCCAGTTGGGGACCTTCCAGATCGAGGGTTGTTAATTGGACAATCCTCTATCCTCACCCACACATCCTCTGTCTTAGAGACAGCTGGAGCCATCTGATAGATGAGGGTTTTGGAATCAGAGCCATTTGTGGCACCTGAAGAAGAATGCTGAGGATCATTCATTATCTGAGGAATTTCATTTTCTTTTATTTTTCTCCAAGTACCTTTTGCTGGTGCTTGGCTTTCTTTACTTTGCTTGTGTCCAGGAAGAGAACCTCCATGCTGCTTCTCATCTTCACTTTTTGCCTTTTCACTGGATTCTGAAGAAGCTGACAGGATTGAGGAGGAACTTCCAGTTCTTCGCCAAGTGCTTACACGAGGAAGTGATGAGGAATGCTTACTGTGCTCGCGCTTCCATGTTCCTGATCTGTTGATCAGCAGCCTAGACGGACTCTCAGAATGGGAACGAGCTATGTCATGACGCTTTGCTGGTCTCCCATCATATTCTATCGTAGGGCTCTGAGTAGGAGCTAATTTTCGCCAGCCACTACTCTGGGCAGGTGAATGAGTGGATAAAGACATATCAGGAAGAGAAGGACTTAAAACTGGAGTCTGCAGTTGGGACCTTGTGGGAGAATCTGGCCTGGAAGGTGACAGAGATTCAAATGATGCTGACTCTTCTAATTTCCGTCTCAGAGTCGGGCTTGGAGCCTCTTTAATAAAAGTTGACTGACGAACGAGAACAGGTCTCTCAGATCTGTCAGATTCACTTCCACTAGACTTTGTGGATGGCATTCTGGATAGGTCAGTCTTTTTGTTTGATCCACTGGTGCTGAGAGTTTGGTTTAACCCCTTTGAAGCAGACTCACTTCGTGGAATGCTGCTGGTACTCTTAGGTAAGGCAGTTTGCTTTGTAAGGTTTTGCTGGCTCATCTGCCTGCCTGGTGGTGTGTATGACATTCTACCTGAACTTGAGGATTTAGTTGAAGCTGTGCTAGGAGATGATGTTCTTGGCAACTGTGACAGTTTGTTGGGAGGACTGATACCATTTCTTCCTGGGGAAATGGAATTTCGTCCAGGAGATTGCAGAGGCCTACTTAATGGCTGCTGTTGAGGTCTAGAAGGAGTGGAGTCTCTAGATCCTGATCTAGAAGGTCCTTTACTTGATCCACTCTGGTTCAACCCTGATGGCTGCCTAGTCACAGGAGCTGGTTCAGGTTTCACTGATGATTTGGCTCCTCTTGGAGAACTAGTCAAACTTTGGCCTTCACTGGGACTTTTGGAGTTCATGTTTTTGAATGGGGGCCCTTTTTTGGAAACAGGACTAGTACTTGAAGAACTATTTCGAAGTCCTGGAATATGGATCATTGTTCTACCACGTGAAATTGAAGGCACACTTGTCTGTTGTGGTTGCTTCAAACTTGAAACTTCTGAATTAGAGCGTGCTTTTCCTGTGATCATACTTTTATACACTTTCTTCCCTCCTTTGATTCCCCTACTTTCTGATTCTACTTTTTTAGACTCCAGTGTACTCTTCTCTCCTGGCTTAATAATTCTTGGACCTTTATTACTAGTGAAAGGTTTTTCTTCTTGGTCTGGGGTAAGATGAAATGGTGACCCTAGAGAAATACCAGATTTTAATGAAAGGATAGAGTCAGAGTCTGATGAAGCTTGTCTAGACAGTGATGCAGCAGCTGCAGCTTGATGCAAGCTACTAACTATAGAATTTGCACCTTCTTGTATAGCTTTCCAGTCAAAATTTTCTGAATCAGGTGAAAAGCCATGTTCTGAATCTGGCCTCTGTATCTCTCTTAAATCCAGTGTTAAATCTTCAGCTAGTATACCACCTGTGTTTCTGGAATGACTTTTTTCACCATCACTCTTCATTCTTGAGGGCTTTTTCTTTTTAGGCATAGCAGAACTAATGCATTCCTGCAGAAGATCATCTTCTGAGTCAATGCTAAGAGAACTCAGAGAGCTGTTTCTAGAGAAGCACACAGGAGTATCTTCAACATGAAATGATTTAGGTGCATAACCAGAAGTCTGTGGTCTGTTGGATTCCACCTGTGGCTCGGGAGCCTCGGGACATTTTGCAGGTTCCCCTTCTTTGTTGTTATTATTTTCTTGGTCAATATCACTGAGGGAGCTAAGAGATGAATTGCGAGAAAAACAAACAGGTGTGTTTTCAATAGCAAAATTCTGCATTTTCTCATCTGTTGCTGCTCCTCTGTCTGGAATATCTTTAGTTGACTGAGAGAAAGTTTTTGTCTGGCTTCTGCCCACTGGGTGTTTTTGACAAACTTGTGTCCTGTTACTTGGTTGCTGATTTGAAGACTGCTCTGCATTAGAGCACTCTTTACTTTCAATTTCCTTTCCTTCTTTTCCTTTTCTTAATTCTGCCTTCTCCCTTGAAAGGTCAACATCATCATCATCAAAATCTAAAGAACTCAGGGAATCATTCCGTGAAAAACAGTAAGGAGTTCCCTCAATAGGTGTATAATGATGAGGGGAATCAAATGCAAAGCTTCCTCTTACACGCTCTTCGTTATTTGGCAATTTGTCATGAAACTCTCTTGAATTATTTTTAAGGTTCTGTTTCTTTGCATCTCTGTTCTCTGGATAGCCTCTTTCATTACTAGCATTGCTTTTGGATTCTATGCTTTTTCGTACACGTGCTCTGTATTCATTGTTTTGGGAAACAGGCTTCACTGGTGATGTTGGCTTCTTTTTCTCACCTTCTGGTTGGTTTTTATTACTTGGAGATGAAGATGCTTGTTGAATTTGATCCATTATCTTCTTCACTCTGAAAGGTTTGTGACTTTTTCCTTTTGGCATAGCTGAGTTAATGCACTCAGCCAAAATATCACCCTCTTCTGTTTTGTCGTCATCCAGGCCAAGGGGAGTCACAGCTGAGCTTTTTGCTCTCTGAGAATCATCAGTACTTCTGCCTTCAGTAGGAATGGTGTCCCGCTTTTCAAACTCCCCTGACTCTGCTCCCACACCCACATTGTCTGCATTGGCCAGCTCACTTGGGGGGGATTCTATTGTCAGGTCACTCAGAGATGTAGCTGTTGAAAAATTTATCGGTGTACCCTCAACACAATATACCCGTGGCATATCATCTCCTGGTGTAAAAGTCACGTGCTTTTGTGATTGCAATCTGCTTTGTGAAGGCAAAAGTTTGTAAACTGGCAACTGGCTGGGCTTTCTGGCTACAGGAGGAGGTATTTTTGGAGCAGATGCTTGAGAAGGCTTTTTGGCTTTACGTGAAGACTTTGTTGGCATTGCAGAAATAATACATGCTTCCAGTATTTCAATATCGTCATCAGAATCATCCAGAATGTCTTTTTCTGCTTCAGGTGGCTTCTCTGGTTTCTTCTCTTGGTTATCCTTTGTATCATCTGACTGTTCAGGTTCTGCTTCATTACCATGCTCATTTTCATGAACTGGAGGCATAATTCTTAACTCCGCATCCTTCTGTATAAATGGCTCATCAAGGCTCAGAGCACTCAGGCTAGAAGAGCAAGAAAACCCGTCTGGTGTGCTTTCTGTGGCAAAATGTAATAGTGTATCAGCATCTGGCAGTACCTGTACTCTTTGAACAGCTGCATTTACAGCTGCCTGTCTAGGACCAGGCTCTCTCTTCTCCGTAGTGGTTGCTTTTCCTTTAGGTCCCTCTCTTTTTGCTTGAACTCCTTGAGCAGGCGGTGGTGTTTTACTTCTGCTTGGAGGCATTGTTTGTCCAGGACTGTCTGGAAGGTCACTGGGACTTATAATACCACTTACTATTCCACTGCAAGGCTCACTTTGAACTGAACTAGCAATTGAACGGCTTTCAAAACTATCCAGGGAACTTACAGAAGTACATCTGCTGAACATGAGTGGTGTTTCCTGTACATAATGTTCTGGTGGGCTTTTAGGAGTTTGGGCACCACTCTTTGAGGGAGATTTGGCACCTGAAGAAAATTCAACAGCTTTATGCCTTGAGGAATCAGAAGGAGACAAGCTAGAAGTCTGAAGTCTAGTGGATTTTGTTCTGATGTGCTGTGCTGTTGATGTGATTTCACTCGCTGCACTTTCTGTAGGTAGAGCCCCACTGTTCTCCTTCAGTTCTGCAATCTGCAGTGTGTTATTTGCATCGGTGCTACGTGTGGATTGATCACGTCCTATTTCATCTTCAGCTGATGACAAGGATGACAAAGAGCTACACCTTGAAAAACATATTGGGGTATCTTCCACGCAGTACGTTTGTATAGTTTCCTGATTAATAGAGGGAGCCTTACAGGAGGTGTTCTTCTGTGCATGACCACTTCTGCTCTGTGCAGAGCTTGGGTGAAGCTGGTTCTGCCTCTTTGAACCAGCTGAGGGGGCTGATGTGCTCCCACTGCTTGGGGGAATATGGTCAGTTTTATTGAGTGGCACTGAAGAAGTCTTTGGAAAAGTAAATGATGGCTTCTGAGAAGGTGCTGGAACTTCTGATGAATACTTTAAACTATAATCAATAGGCTGATCAACATGATGTTCCTCTTCATTGTACTTTATGCTGTAATTAGTTGGCCTGTCTTCCTCTTCATGTTGCTCCTCCTCAGAATAACGTTCACTGTAGTTGGTTGGCTTATCATCATCATAATCATCAACCTGGCACAAGGACTGGTTTACTTTCTGATTCATTCCAAGAGTTGGGCCTACTCTGTTCTGGTCTGAGCCACTGGATCCTCTTGATCTAAAGGAAGAAACACACTCCTGCTGTGCAAAAGGTGTCTGATATTTCATGTGTTTATCCTCCCCACTTTCAGTATACACAGGGTAGGCTGCATTTTGGTTCCTTGACTGTCTTTGCTCATTTTGTTTCATTTCATCATCTATTATATGCTTAGGCCTTGCCCATCTTTCATTCTGGGACGGACTTTGCCTTCCAGAATTTAACTGCTCATCTGAGTATTTAAGACTATAATTAATAGGAGTGTCTAGTTCTTCGTCATTGTCATCCATGTGATTTGCACTATGAATCTTGTGTGCCAAGTCAGCTGGATATTGGCCATAACTACAGAATTTACTTTCATCATCTTCGGAGTAAGACTCAATGGAAGGTTTCATTTGGCCTCTTTTACCATAGCCATCACTGCTGCTGACACTATTTAAACTATCATTTGAAGCTCTTTTGTATTCCATTTTTGTATATGGCACAGGACATGTCCTGTTTGAGTTCTCGGATTTTGGAAAGTATGTATTTGAGTGAGTATGGGCAGAGGCTGATCTCCTCTGGCCATTTCTGTCTTCTGTCAAACAGTGTATTTCAGAAGTGGAACCAGAACTTCTGTCTTCCTGTGGAATGTGCATGCTTGTTACTTCTTCCATAACTTTGGCAATCTGAGCTGCAGCTGTAGAAATCTGCATTCCTATTCTCTTAGAGGAATTCCCAGTACTCTCTGCAGCTTGATGATAGGTATTTAAACCTGCTGTTCGATCCCTTTCAACACTCCTGTCTTTCTCAGACCGAGAATTTTCTGTATTTCCTCTACTGGAGGAGCCAGGCAATACTGTAGTATTTACATATGGTGAGAGCACAGTCATATTGCCAGCATTAAAGCTCTCTGACCTGCACACCCCATCGTCATGGCGGCTGGCGTCCAGGACATACTCACTGTATATATTTTGCTTATGTCTCTGCTTATTGCGGTGAGATGCTTTTGGGCTTAAGTTATCAATGTTATCAAAAGTCTCTGATAAATGTTGAGCATCTAATTCTGCTTCCAGTGCCTTTTGCTTTCTGACATGGAGGGATGGGAGGCTTGATCCTGGAGACATAATGTTGGCATCTTTGTACTTTGCTGGCCTGTTTGCCATGAGGTTCCGTAGAGCTGCGGCACTACCCATGGCTATCATTTTGTGTTTTGAGTGAATCAGGTTTTTCAGCATGCTCACAGCGCCCATGTCCCACAGTGCCTCCTGATCCTTTGCATTTCGAGCAGAGAGATTCCACAGGGTCCCACATGCGTTACTAACTATTGTCAAACTGTGTGACTTCAAGTGTTGCAACAAGGTTTGTAAGCAGCTGTTCTCTCGCAAGATTTGCCTGGTGTTAAGTAATTGAAAACAAACATCTGTAAGTGGCATTTCAAAAGGGTAAGAGACAAAGCAAAAAAGAAACCTATTATTCTAGAAATTAGTTTTGCCCTTAGAAAGGATAATTAAGAATTTTCCTGTGCAAATAACTCGTATATCCACTAGCTTTTATCTGAATGCCAACCAAATCCTATTACAAATATGAATAGTTAGCTTTTAGTACAGTTCAACATTAGCAAGCAGCAGCTCTTAATCTGTTTGCATATTCCTGTTATGTAAGTGTAATACCCCTAATCAAATGTACTACAAATTAACTGTTTTTAATTACTAAATACATGCATTCATATTAAGGCTTGGTCATAGAAACTGTCTACTAAATATACATGTGGAACCAGTAAAAATTGTCAGAAGTGTACCTACCTATGGTCCTCATTAGTAGCAATTAGGCTAGAAACATTTCTTAGTATTCCTCCTCCACTTTCTATGATGGCTAAAGTGTTTGTTTGGCTTCGGTATGTCAGTGTGCCAACCAGAAATGCAAGAGCACCATCAACAGCACATATGTCAGCTTTGTTCCCAGTGCAGTGTGCTGACAAATTCCATAAGGCACTCAGAACGCTTTTCAGGGTGGATTCCTAGGAAAACAGCAACATGATAGGAGAAGTTTTTAGCTATTGACCTTAAGCTCTCAGAAACACATTAAGTTAGCTTCAAGGAGCTATACATTCCAATTCTGCTCTCTGGGGTGATAAGGTGGGGGCAGGCAGCAGTGCCCATGTATTTTGTTCACTCTACTTCTTCCTTCAGCCATGGATTTGGTACTGCCTGCCCCAGAGGTATCAGAAATATGTGCCCCAATACTTGTTTATTGCCACAATGATAGAAAGGGTTTGAAGACCAGTTGGCAGGAGTCTCTGGGATGGAATATACTCCCATCTACACATCAAAGAAGTCACAGATACCTACTAACTAACTGAAAAGAGCTTTTATTAAATGACAAAATTATAAAAAAAGACTATTTTAACAGCACAGCTCATGAAACTGAAAAGCAAAAGTCGTCAACCCTCATAAATAAAATCAGATCAATACTAGTTTTGAGGTGCCATTGCTCCATTGTGGTCTGCTGCTATATTAAATCAAACTCTTCTTCCAGGCAAATTACCTGAACCACATAAACTGCTTCAGCAACTGCTGTTACCAAAAATGGTCAATGGTCATATTAGTGTTTTGTGTAAAATAAATGCAATCTCTCAAAAATTCAATTTAATCACTTATAGAAGATACCTTCTTAACTTCTAAAGCACATTCCATCAATGCTTTCACACTTCCAACTTCTCTTAGAGTCTTTTTACTGTTTACATCTGCTCGCCAGGACAAGTTCCTCAAAACACTTGCAATGACCTGGAAAATGAGAAAGAAAAGTAACATATTTCAAGATAGGTGCTTTTTTAGTAGGTTATCACTTTCCTCCTGGACTTATCAATTGCTGTGGTTAATTACTGAACTAAAATTTGCTAACATCTGCTTTTTGTTGTATTGTCTGCTGGACTGGTCTAATGTTTCAGAATCAAGTTTGATCAAAGGTACTGGCTTTTGTGTGTGGGCACTTAAAACAGAGATTTGAAATCAGGTGCCCTGCTTCCCACACCACTAGAACATTTGTAGATAGATTTTCCTCTCTATTCTTATGTCTGGTCCCAGAGTCATCTCAGAGTAGAGTTTTATGTAATATTTTTCTCAGTTTTTTCACTTAGAAAATAGAACAATATGACTTGCCTGTCTCTCAGATGGTATGATTATTTTGATGTTTATAAACATCTTTAAAGTATTTTTAAAATACACTGTGCCTTTTACAAGCAGAAGAGTTATCTCCAGAAGATGTCCTTGTACTTGGCAGCAGTTAGACTGATAGGTTGTCACTGCAGTAGGCAGTGATTACATGTTAAACTCCATCTATTTGTGAGCAGCTGTAAGCATGCATATCCCTCATGAAATGAATTTGATACAAAACTTTTGCTTATGGGTGTTTTCATTCTCACATAAGTGCATAAACTTTTCAGGTTATGTGATGAATGCTCCCTTGCTCATGCCCCCAGTGGAGCACAGGGAGCCTGTGGCACATGGAAAGGCCCAGGAACACCCAATCCTGGCTGCTCCCAAGGAGCCACCAGCTCCTCAAAGCCCACCTCAACACAGCCAGAGCAACACAGGGACCCAAAGCCAGATGGGAACTGTGCCCTGTCCAGGCTTTTTCCAGAACTCTCAAAGGGAGCCCACCACCCCATGGCCCAACTGTGACACTCAGGGGAGTCCAAGGGAGTAGCTCTCTGCCCATTTTGGACTGGGGATGTAGAACACTGTGGGATCCAGGGGAAAGAGTATTCTGGAACTGTAGAACACTTATTGGGGGCTGGCAGGACCCAGAGGTTTCAAATGCAGGAAAACAGATGGATTGAGGTGATCATTCAGGACAGGAAGGCAAAGGGGACAAAAAGGCACAGTGACATCTGAACAGCTGACTGGCTGATATAGTTGTGTGGACATGCCTTTTGAGTACACTCAGTTCCATATTCTTACTAAATCCCATTTATAACTTGTCCTAAGTGGAGGACTTCCTGCTCTGTGTGTGTGTGTGGTATCTTGATGCCAGTGGCTGGAGACATCCCAGAGGTCAGAGGGCCCATGGGGCTGTGACTCTCTGTTCAAGAATACTCAATACATGTCCTAATACCACATCACAGAGTTTATCTGATAACCTCTGTTCTAATTCTAATATTTTCCTCAACTGTAATTAGCGAGTGCCTCCTATTAAGGGGAGAATATTTTGTTAACAGCATTTTAAGACATAAGGTCAATTTTATTTAAAATTGCTTTTTTATCTGATGATTCACACAGACTGCAAGGAAAATGGGGATTCTCTTTTAAAGTACTGTGCACTTTGTATGCAATAAGCATTAATTAAAGTTGATTGTAATTTAATATTTAGTAATTTTACAAAAGTTCCAACAGCTCTGCTCTCTCAGCTCTGAGGATTACCCTAAGCATTTCCTAAAGGCTTTATTATCAGGCTGTTTTCCTTAAATGGCAGGACTCATTAGAACAGACAGTAACAGATCAGGGTCATAAAGTAAGATTTGAAGCCCATGCATTATTATTTAAAAAAAGAAAACAGAAACAAATCCCAGAAATGATACCACAGATAAGAATGTTTTACAAGAAGAATGTACTTCCTAATTAATGAAATAAGTATGAGAAAAATTTCACATCAAAGTTAAGGCAGACAAGACAACAAAAGAAGTATTTTATCTCAAAAGAGCATTACCTGCTGTAAGTCTTCACTTTCAGATTTCAGCTGGGCTACAAGAGCTCTCATGCAGCCCTTCATGGAACATAATGTAGCCTGTTAAGAATCAGGAGAAAAAAGAAAGTGAGCAGTATTAAACAGCAGGTTAGATGGCTCCTTCTGCACAGTGTTTTGATATTTTAAACAAATCATATCTAAGTTCAATAAAATCTTACTAAATATGTTGTCAACAATAAATAGTTTACAAATACTAAAACTTTAAGCATAGCTATCAGTTTAAATACATAAGTGGCAAAATTGTGCTAAAATTTTGTATTTTTTACAGCAGTTCTAGGACATGATCTGAACCTTTACTACCTTAGAAGCCTTCTTTCCTTTGCACCAGAAAAAAAACCTGTGAGCTAGCAATGTGTTGTTACCTACTACCTAATGAGAGAAGAAATCCTGAGTTCTTGTAAGTCTGTTATTTCCATTTACTGCTGAAATGTCTTCCCTCTAGAGCAGAAGGGTAAGTCTTCAGTATTGAGTTACTTTAAGATCCACAGGCTCACAAATCTATTGGAAGATTCTGGTGTTTAAAAGAAATGTCCCTGTCAAAAATTAGGAGAACCAATTTTCTTTTATAATGACTGAAGTAGTGCCCAGTTTGATCCAGATAGTTAAAAGTAAGCTCTAGCCTGAAGAGGTTGGAAAAATTTCATTAGACAGTAATAGTATGGTTAAATAACTGATAACTTCAGAAAATGACCCAATTACAAATGTTAATTCAACATTCTCAGAAAGGATCAGTTACTATAAAATCACTGTGTGCCGTACTAACCCAGTTCTCATTAAAAAAGCAGGCCAACAGATAAAGTCCTCACTTTCAGTGACAAAAGTGATTTGAGGGCCAATACCATAGTTGTATGATGCAACATTCTGTTTGCTGTACTCTCTGTCATCAACAGGATGGAATGAGAGAGGTATTTGGAACTCCTACCTTGAGTTTAAACTTAATACCCGATCCTGGAGATTTTAATCACCTGTGTTAAGAGCTGTAATTCAAACAGCTATGAACTGAAATTACTGCAAGTTTACAGTGCTGTTCTCACCTTGTTTGCCACATCTCCAAAAGTCAGGTTTGTCAGAGCCATGCCAGCGTACCTCCTTAGGGTAACACTGTAGTGATCATTTGTGAGTCCATACATTTCACAATCCACTTGCAGCAGTTCAGCAATGGCCTGCAAACCTCCTGTAAAAAGGTTCAGGTAAGAAAAAAAGTCATAGGTGCACTCTAATTTTCTAAAGCACAGGACATATGTAGCAAGGAATGAATTTCATTTTTATGTACAGAAGAAACTTCAAACATCTGAAAACCACAATGCTCAGAAAGTCATATGAATTGCTAAACTTGCATGCATGGAACTTCTTGAGCATGGACTAAAAAATTTCAGGCTGCCAAACAAGAACAAATGCAGGATGAAAAAACCCCACTAAAACACCAATCAAAAAAACACCCATCCAGGGAAGTAGTCTCAATTTTAAGTCCAATACTTGTACAATTGCAAATATTTCCAAATAATATTACTCTTCCAAAATTCACAATTCATGCCAGAAAAAACAGTAACTGACATAATAATTTATCCACTGGGAAATGGTGTAGTTAATTTCAACTGCTTTCAGCACTTAGGGGGCAGCAACTGACACAAATGAATTGCTGTTAATAGCTTAAACTGTTAGTAAAAAAAAAAGCCATATATGCAGTGACATGCACAAGGAGTGCCATGGTTTCTAGCACGTTTCTCAAGTCTGATCTTACCAAGCTCATTCATTGCATGTCTGTGTTCTTCATCAAATGAAAGTTTCATCAAAACACACACTGCAGGACAAATCTGATGATCCACTGGAGCAGGCACTGATCCAGAAACAGGTAATAATTAATACCTTCCAAATGATTTTGTCTAGATCCTAAGTTCTCCAGAGCAAATCTAATCTTAAAAATAAAGCAGCTACAATTTTGGTCAGGTCTGTATCTTCCCAGTAATCCATGATCTTACAATTAGTTAAGACTATTACTAAAGAAAGTGTGTACTGTAAATATATTGGATGCTTGAAAACAAATTAGGGAGAATCCTGAATGTATGTGCTGAGTTAGAAACAGGACTTGCAGTGGAAAAAATATTACCTTATTACTCTTAGAAATTAATAATGTTTGTGAAACAAATCAATATGGTTAAATATTCTGATGGCAATAAATAATATTATGTTTCTTTGAGTGCTATATCCTTATGAATGGTTAATTAAGCCTTTTGCTTCATAACCCAGATGTTTTTAAGTTCATACTTTTGTGAGCTAGGCTCTTGATAATGCAGAAATAGTACTCCTACAGCTTGTGCAGAGGCCACCTCTGCTGAACTGCACCAGGCACAAGACAACCCTGATTTCTGTCACACACCTGCCAGGGACACCTACAGGCTGCACTCATGGGATGCCCCCAAGTCAGAGAACCAACAAAGGTAATTCTAAGGTTAGATCTATTTTTCTAACTGTTCCCTGAGAAAAATCTTATTAATTTACAATTCTTATATATAACATTATTATAACAGTTCATTTTAATAGATGGAGATTATTTAATTTGTACTCCCTGCACCTCTCCCAAATGGAATGTGCTATCTCTTAAACATCTGCTCTAAGAGCAATTTGGGATTGTTTATCCATAACAATGCAAAACAGAATGAGTATATATTCAATATTATTTTACAAATTACAAACAAAAACTACTAGCATCACTATCTGAAAAGCACAACAAAGTCCAAGATTTAACAAAAAAGCTTGTAAATGGGGTATCATACCTGTGACACTGTAGCTGAAGTTAAAAAAAGAAACTATGCACACACCTATGTATATAAGAAAACTTGCATACATTCAACAAGAAGTCAGATTAAAGCTATACTTTCTGTAAATTCACTCTTTTCAATATATCCTTGAAACGTTTTTATACGGCTTGCGGAACCTACTTGGGTTTTTGTCTTGGTCCATGCCTTGTTCATGTGCCTCCTGCCATTCCCAACACGTTTCACAGTAAGCACGGATCTGCTCCAAGAGATGGAGCACACGGATTTCCCGTCTGCCTCGCTTATCATCGGGCTGGGAGTGAATGATGTTGTGCAGCGCTGCGCTGGCTCTGGCACGGGCCTCTTTACTACCACGGGAGTTTCCTAACAACACAGAGTCCTTATCGTTGCCATGTAAAAGCTGGATGAGGAGAGGAAGACATCCAGACTGACGCATGGCTATGCAGCTGTCCTGGGAGCTAGACATTGCTAGCAGTGTTCTTGACATGTCATCTTTATCATGAGTACCAAGCATTGATAACAATG
The DNA here is from genome assembly GCA_003676055.1 of Chloebia gouldiae. NCBI lineage: Eukaryota > Metazoa > Chordata > Aves > Passeriformes > Passeridae > Chloebia > Chloebia gouldiae. The sequence continues at coordinate 3,482,041 of QUSF01000047.1, read as the reverse complement.
AATACACCATTTCCACCTGCAGGTCAAATGATTTTAAAAATACAGTTACGTTTTAAAAACACACACCAAATTGAAACAAAATTTGAATGGTATGAGCAAAAATATATGAGCAAAAAACCCCCTTATTTAATGGTAAAAAAATTAATTTGTGCTATTTAAATGTAATTAAACACTATTATTACTTCAGCATTCATATACTTAATAAATTCCACTCAGTGGTTAAATGGCTGGGAGTGGAGGGGTAACTGTTTGTAACTGTATTAATCTGCAAAACCAGTAGCACAGACTTCCAGATTTCCATCATAAAAAAGATTAAACAAATGTATAATGAAAGTGTTTCATTTTGGGAAACCAAAATACCTTCAAAATTAATCTGTCTTTAAAAAGCTATGCTCCATGTGAATTATTTACACTTTATTTATACTCTACATCATGCTGAAAAAAACCTGACATCCATGTATTTTAAAGTTTTCCTTTAAAAATCCTCAAATTAACTGATAATTTTTGTTATGATCACTGACTTTTACACAGACCAGATTATTTTGAGCAAATGCAAAACTAAAGAGTTAAATTAATACTTTTTCAAGTTTACAGGGTTAAAAACAGTAAAGCAAACAAATGCTTATTTAGTATGCATAAAATACTGAATGTTTGTTAAATTAATTCACACCATGAAAACCCAACATTACCCATTTAACTTGGATTAACCCGAATTTTTTTATTAAAAATAGCAATTTTTGAGTGATTCCCTTGGCTTTTGTGTAATACTGCGGTCAAGGCACTATTTGGTTTGCACTCCCATTCTTCCTTAACAGCTTTCAATCAATAAATGCATTTGATTCTTCTAGTCAACTTTTAGTAGAATAACAGGATGTAGAGGATGATCTTAGATACTATCTAAAAACTCCAAACTCGTAAAGCCAAGATAAACAGGAACATTCAAAGTCAAAGCACAACATAAAAAAACTATCAAAGGGAATGATAAAGTAGCAGCATGTGTGTTTCTCTAGAATATAGTAATTAAGGAGGAAATGACACTTTGGACCATTAGACAATTTTTCCTACTAATAATTAAATACTTTCACTGGTTATCCTAGCAATGAATGATTTTATTTGGTGTCTTCAGTGACAATTCCAATGTGCCTGAAGATTAATACACATACCAAGTTTCAAAAAAATTGAACAGCAGCAGGCAGATTAAACAGCAAATATGGTAACACAGACTTCTCTAAACACTACAGTGTTGCTGAGGCAATACAAATCTTAGAGTCTGTGAAACTGTATGGTCACATGGCAAAACCCATTGAAATAGGAGCCACTTCTGTGACAGTCTAGCATCCCAGTTTGGAGATCCTCTCTTCCTGGTCCTCTCTTCCTACTACCCCCAAATTTAGCATTTAAACAAAGCCTTTGATTCTTAAAGGAGACTGAACTTAATTTGCTTTACGTGCATCTCTTTGCAGGTGTTTCAACTGGCAGTTATAATACAGTGTTACTTGGATTTGGAAGGTTAAGTTTTTGCCAGAGAATAAAGTTGAAGAAGCCACCAAATCAGGCCTCCAAGTTGTAGTTCATGTATTATAGGAAAAACAAACAAAAAAATCTCTTTGTTTCTCTTGTTTACACAGACTGCCCACAGACTCATGTATTTTTGCACCTGTAAATGTACTCCTCCATTTAGAATCTCTACCGTTTTCCCTTTTAAGGCATTAATATCAATAATTTCCTACCCCAGAGTACACTCAGTTAAACCTGAGTCTTACACTCACTCCTGTTCCTGCCTTCAGGGCTTTCCCACTGTTTTTAACTTTGTAGAGTCCTACAGGTTGCAGTGAAAATGGACAGACAGCTGATGTTACCTCCATTTAGGATGTGCATTTTAGGATGTGCACTTAGGGACTGAAATGACAACACTGCAACGCTGTTTTAAGGCCCAAAATAATTAACAGTATGCAAAACTAATAGGTCCAACTTCCCAGAAGACTGTTCTGAGCACAGCACCCACAGTATCCATACTGCTGCTGATTCTAGAGGCAGTATGAGATCCAGTGGCTCATGAATTTGCCCTTTTCTTCCCCTCTCTTTTTATGCTGCATATTTATTTTTTCAGTGCAGTCTTCTATCTGCAGATGCTGTGAAGGGCTTACATAATTTTTTTTGTCTATTTCTTGACAACTGTGTCTGTTTTGTGGATCTGGATTCTGCAAAAGTATTTGAAGAAACACTCTTAAAAAGGTTAATTTTCATCATGGATTAGAAAGCAACATCACAAGGTTTTTTTGATATCCCAGTAGCTTCTAGGAATTGCTTGTTCCTTACTGTAACAACTCTTATCATCAAGTTAAAAAAAAGATTTCTGTGCATATATTTTCAAAGTTGAAAAAATATACTAAAATTTTAACTTAAAAAGAATTACTATGGACAAGACTGTTCAGATAGTATTAGTACTACTGGCAGAAACAATGAGGTTATTGTATTAGTAAAAATGTAGCATTAGCGACCTGTGGTTTGTAATCTTCGGTTACCTTGGTACCCAGATGACTTGTCAGTCTGCGAGGAACAGAATAGTTACTACTAGAGCTCATAACACTGGCTGTCTCGTGGTCCACTCGAGCAGCAGAACCCTACAGATTTAAACAACAACTCATATAAAATAAAGTCTGAGGGACAGAACAACATTGGCTAAGTCAGTTTCAGCACTGGATGATGCAGTTCTGCCAACAGCAATGAACTGCCAACTTCCTTCGCTTAGGTCCTCTCTGCCCTGACATGACATAGAGGTCAAAAAACCTGGTTTTATTAACCTTTTTCCTGAGATTCAGTCTCAACAGAACTGTATTTTCAACAGAATGGATTTAATTACTATTTTCACCAAGAAAAAGTGGATTTTGGAAAACACTGAATAATAATTTTGACAAAGTGAGAAAAACAGCCTCCACTTTTATGTCAGATTCTGTAGTGCACTGAAATAGGCACCCAAGAACCCACTAGTAACAAGAGACTGATCTGGGCAATTAATAACTCTACTTGAATTTGTCCATTTCAAAAGCAAATTATAAGTGGTTGCGTAGTTATTTTAGTGAAAACTGTAAAATAATGCTGACACTGGATGTAATTTTCTGAGAACCTAGGTATGCTCCTAGCTGTATTAACAAGACTCAATTATCAGCATCTTTGTCTTATTTTAATTAATTTCATGTATTTACATTTTTTCTTTTTCTGCCACTTTTTATCCACTCATATTCTTTACTTTTTTTTATCCACTCATATTCTTTTTAAATTTGCTGTTGTTTTCTTTCTGTCTGTGATGTTTCCCTTACTATATCATTCCCTTCCCATCTGCTTTGGGAAATTAAAAAAATGTTTGTTTAGAGAACTCTTTTAGTATCAGTAACTGATTTCATTCCTAAGGTAGTCACAAGCTTCTCTTTGATCCTCTAAAAAAGCTACAATCTCTTAATGGAATTATTAGCCTAATTTGCAAAACATTTTCAAACTATCTGGATTAATAAATATAACTTTTTTTCCAGTAAAAGCAGATAACACACTGAAGAGAACTCCATGGAAGATACTGTGAAATAATGTCTGTTTCTTCTATGTGCTCCACAAGGAAATAAGTATTTTGCAGTTCATACAGTTCAACATCTTAAACATGAAGTTGAAAGATACTGTAAGTACCAGGTAGGAGTAACTTAATAAAGTGTTTGTATAGACAGAAAAGAATCTAGTTATACTGGAATATTTAAACACATTAACATTATTATACTAATTTCACTCTGACATTCGAATCCAGAAAATGTGATACATGTTCCAGAAGAATTTTTTATGCTACAACAGTGTAGCTGGAATTATTTATATAAACACAATTTATTCCAATCTATATTTCCTGTGTAAACAAACCATTATTTTCTGTTGACTACAGGGAAAAAAATCAGAATCTAAAAGCTTAGGGAGAAAATCACACTACATTTTCTCCATTATCCACTTTAATAATGTTCAGTGCTAAGAATATGGGAATGAATTCCCAGATTTTTGCACCATGCAGTCACTTCATATTTCCTCAAACTACACTCAGAAGATAACAGGTTCAACATAATGTATGTACTAAAACTATGCATTATTAAGCTCAGTGTGACTGTTTCATCCAAGAAGGTAAAAAATAATGTAAGTCTGGGGTGCTATCTATTAAAATTCACCATAGTGTAGACAGAAATAGCAACCTCACTTCAGGTAACCAATTCCCTCAGAGCCATCACATGGCTCTGCTGCCTGCTACCAGGATGCTCAGCTGAAGTGTAACTACATTTCTCACTGGCTTGTAAAGAGTAATGCCAAGGAACTAATGTCAGGTGAGCAGTCATTCATGCAAGAAAATGGGAAATGACATGGAAATGTTACGTGGACCCTTCCTGTGTTGGATCTCCTCCTTCAAAATCTTTTCCTGTCTACTTGATCTTGTTTCTGGCTTTTATACTTCACTCTCTCTCATTCCTTGTTTTACCCTGCCAGCTAAGTAATTTTCCCTGTTTTGTGACATATTTTCTCAACAAGATGGACAATCTCAACAAATTCCTTTATAGAACTTGCAAAATGAAGCTATAAACAAAATTTTACTTCAGTGGGAGAGCAGTGAGTGCAATGGAAAAGACAGCTGAAAGATGGTGCTGAAAGGATGCAAAGTGAAAAATGAAAAGTGAAAAATCCTGTATTCAATTAACTCTGACTACAAAACCAATTAGAACAAAATAATTTGGTGAAAACTTTTTTTTTTTTTTCACTCCACTGAATAGTGATTGCTCTAAGTATACTGAGCTGGTTTATCAGAAATAAATGTTATGTCCAATCCATTAAACCTTCTGTGTCTGGACTTGCACTTAAAGTAAATAATCCCCAGATGGCTGTTTTAACACACATACTGTGCCCTGGCTCTATCCCCCACCAGGAGGAAGGAATAGCCATATTTTATACATTTTTACAAGGCAAAGGTCAAAATTGCACAAATCCTCAACATTAAGGCCTTAATGAATTATGAATGGATCTTCCATTTGCATAAATCTGCCAAGACATGACAATCCCTTCTTCCTTCTCTATAAAATACATTGTCCAGAAAAAACTCCTAATTCATTCTCTGAAGATGGATGATAGAGCAACAATGCATTAATTATTTAAATACATTATGCTTTCAGCCCAAAAGCAGCAGTGAACTATTTTCTTCCCAAACAATAAAGTTGTCATAAGAATTAAGAGTCAGAACCGCAATAAGATCTGGATGATAGGATTTAATTCCAAATGGTGATCAAATGTATTTCTAAAGCAAAATTATGGGCTGTGCTTAATGTTTAATAAAGTAAAATATTCCAGCCAAACCACAATTCTTTCTGATAAATCTTCTACAAGTCGCTTTTGAAAATATTTAAGTAATTCTGCTTCCCTGGAGTAACAAAAATATCTTGTATATGAATTCAGCTATTGAATTAGTAGTGTGAAGTTTTAAAAACCGAAATTACTAGTGGGAATGTCTACGTTACAGTGGAAATAATGAAAGAAAATAATAATGGTAAATAAATAAAAGCATTTTTAGCCAAAGAGAGAAGTAATAAATATCGATTTTAAAAGACAAGTAAAGAATTTAATGTGTACCTCAAAATATTCCACTAATGTATTTCAGTAATAAAAGGAGGAGCAGCAATGAAAGATTATTTAGAAGCATTTAAATAACACTTCAGTCAACTTTTAGGAGATTACCTCATTGATACTTCAGTTTCAAAGCTTTAGATAATATAGTATTAAAGAAATATTAACAATAAACGTGTCATTTACTTATCTTCTTTTTTTTGAAAATCACCAATATCTTAGTGGTAGTTTCCAAAATGAAAATTTGAACAATTTTCCATAATTTACTAACACTTCTTGTATTACAATTCACTGACAATGAAATGCATTTTGTGTAGTCATTCTTGCTATTTCTTTCACACCATTAGGCTCATTAGTCATTTAAACAAAAGAAAAATGCTCCCTGCATTACTGAATATTTATACTTCCCTTTATTCGAACACTTCCTTACAGTAAATACAAGAAATTTCCCAGATATAGATGGAAAGAAGAAAAACATAACACAATTTTTTTAAATGAGTAGGCATGAAACACAGTAAATTAAATACCAACATGTAAGCATCATATGTTTCAAATATTTCATTATAGTAAAACAAGCAAAATACTCTACTTACCTGACCAGTACTGCTGGTTGCCACACTGACTTCTGCTGCTCCTTGTCCTTCATTCTGCCTCTCTGTATCATGGGAACCTGCCTCATGCTTGCTTTGAGGTGCTCTCTGTTAATACAAGAGTTTATGAAATTACAAACAGAAATTAGGTACAATTTACCATTCAAAGCTTTCTCGGCTGTGAGCACATCAAAACTGCATCCTCAGGAAGCCACTGAGCAGCACTTTGCATTTCATAACCCTGAGCCTCAGAAATTAACAGCCAAGACTGAGTGCCTTCAAAAAACTGTGAGATGAAAGAGAAGCATTTCCTCTGAGGATTACAGCCCTGGAAGACAAAGGATCCGCTGTGACACACAGCAGCACCATTTTCCACCAGCTGTGCTCACATCCCTATCAGAAATGTAATAGAATTGGAGCAAACAACTGCTCTGCTCAGCACGTGATCCCTGCTTTTACTGGGGACCATGGCCAGCACCGTTCAATTAAGCTTCATGTTCAAAGATGAGTAATTTCTGCTTGAACAGAAGGATATCTGTACTGTAAGAATATTTCTAAATGTCAAGGACAAACAGTGCAGGAATTACCACTTTGACAGAAAAGAAATTTATATAGCCTGATACTGATCCATCTAAAATTTTGTCAAAATAAATTTAACTAACGTGGCAAGCTGGCACAGACAGGCTTCAGTTCCTTTAGGAAAACTGATTTTTATACATTTACATAAAAATGAAATTGGTCTCCCTGCTGCTGATAGGCATTTAAATGAGCAGCTATGAATTATGTGAAGTATCAAACGTCATCTATTAATGTGTTTAAAACATTTCAGAATTTCAGAAAGACATGAATAATCCATGGAAATGGCTGAAGTCCGGAGTTGAAAGCAAGATTGTTTTCTAAATACTGCTTTTGTTGCCAAGCTCCAATTCACAGACTGAGAGCCTACTACCTAACAGACAACACAATCTTAATTAATTTGTTTAGCCACATATGGTGTATATCATGCAGTTTCTATGTGGCTCTGCAAAGTTCTTGAGCTGCAGAGCCTAGGATAGCACAGTCTGCCTCATCCTGCTTTAAGGATATTTATCTCTGACTTTTAGCAATACCTCTCTTCAATGTACACACCCTGGAACATCTTTGGATACTGTCAGTGATTAAATTCATACAGCATCACTGGCAAAAGTAATTGTTCTGTTAATCAAAGACAGACGAGTCTCACTTGACATTGAGCAGAATTTCAGAAACCACTAATCAGCATGTGAAGTGATTAATTTAGGGAAAATTTAAAAGTGTAAACACAGTTGAACTAAAAGGAATAAAGTATATAAAAAATGCAAGATATTACACAAACTAGTAATATGAGAAAATTGGAAACAACTATAGGTAACAAATTCCTTGACATTTTACCTTCACTTATGGAAAATAAGTAAGCCACAAAGCAAATCTCAAAGTATTTTAGGACACAAAATGTTACTACTTTTTAAGATCTGATCTCAAATTTTTCACCCTCTCTGTCCCTGTGTATGAAATGAAACTGCTATTGATGCTCATACAGTAACTGAAGAAATTTTGGTTGTCAGTACAAGAATGGGGCACGCAGTCAAGATCAGGCCTTGCTGTACATGAGGTGAATTCAGTATAATGCTGAATTCCTGCCTCACAACACACTTCAATCTTGAATAAAGTGTAATTATGGGTTTGACAAAATCGAGACAGATTTTTCCAGTCACTAAATGACTGGAAAGCACAAAGAAAGCAGTACTGGACATGCCTAAAGGTGAAAATCTGAATGGTTCATTAGCAGGGCTCTCACCTGCTGGGTCATCTGAGAGGGAATAATACTCCTCTTCCAAGAACATTCCTGGGAGTTGGGACAGGGTAGTGAAAATGGGGCGTATCTATTAAATAGTTCTGCTGCATCCACAGCAGAGACACAGATATCTCATTCCCTGACAAGAAAAGTTTCTGCTCTCCTTTAACACTCTGTTTCTATAAACATATATTTGTTTGCTACATGCTATTTATGAATGAGATGCCTTCCCATTCCCCCGAAGCACTTTCAAGAACACGCCAATACAAAATGTAGCCAACCCAACACACAAACTAATTTGCAAGGCAGTTTTTAACAGTTAGTAGCAGGGTTTATTGGATTTGAAACGCAGAATGTGCTTGCAATGTGCAAACCCCATTACAGTCACATGAGTCATCAGCTGGAGTTGAACATCCAATCTGTGAGTTCTCAGTGAAGACTCCCTACCACTTCAGCCACTGAAGTCATTTGAAGTGAGCTGTCCTCTTCATGCAGACTGGCACAAAGGAGTTAATAACAACACAGGCATCAGAAAGCAGGTTATTAATTGAAAATTGAGTATTTATATAAATATGTATTATATTATTATAATGTATAACATTATTAAACATATTTATTTCTTATATATGAAAATAGCACATATCCATGCACATGGATAATGTAAACATATTTTTGTATAGATACAGTATTACTGTAAATAATATTCATCTAACAGATTGCAGATTAATGGTTAGAAAGGCAATATAACCACAGAAAATATGTCCCTCCTTCATGGTGCCTTTCCACACTGAACACAGGACCTGTGGAAGAAAATACATAAGCTACCAACCATATCAGAAAGAACCAGAGCATGTGAACAGCAGCAGGCTCTGTAAACCCTACGTGAGGCACAGCTGGCAGAGAATGGCAGTCTAGTCCCCTGGGTTAAACTGCACCACCTGTTTAGAGGCATGACTTTTGAGGAGGCCTAAGCTGGGTTTGTAAACTCTGCCATTGCTGAATTTTGGCATCAGACCATGAAAGTTAGTTTGACAGAGTTCACTTGTTTGCTCTTGCAGCAAAATTAAGGGAGACTGCATGTGCTGATTACAGGGACAAGGAGCTCCTCCTTCCATCATATTTGCCACAGTTTTCTAAGTTCTTCTAAAGACAGCAAGAATTATCATTATCAGTTATTAATTTCCATGTATTTATTAGTAGAAAAGTATAAACTCTAGCTAGCACCGTAGACCTTGACTATTTCCGCTAAGAAAGCCAATTACACATAATTTTACCTAATGCTCTGTCAACATGACATGCCAGAGCATTTACATATTTATTAGGAATTGCCGTTACTGCATATTAAATACAACAGACATACATGTATAAGTAAGACATATATAAGAGAATGGAAAGTGCAACAAATGAAACTAAGAAACTGTAAGAAATAACTTTGCTACAGTTGGTTAGAAGACAAAAGAAAGTCTTGTGAGTCAAATCATTGAGAATGCTCCTGTTCATCACAGTTTAAAACCTGCTGAGCATAATCTCAGGAAGAAAAGAATCCTTTACATTTTATCTACAGCAACACTGCCTAATGGAAACATTTTCAAGTTATAGATATTATGAAAGAAGGGTATGTACCACTACTGCCATAAATTTCCTTTTTCCTTTTAAATAATTTCCTAACAACTGAAAGTTCTTTCTGGACAGGTCTAAACCTACAGTGGAAGAAGACACCACCACTTGCAGGTAAATTACTTCAGTTTTTTTCTAGAATCATTCACAAGACTTAGCAATTTACCAAACCTTAAAAATGTGATAAAATGTATGTGAGAATTTTCTCTGCTCACTGATTTCCGAAAGCTGATTTTAGCTGCAGCATTATATTTGGTCTTACTCTTCAAGATATACTGCACTTGGGTTCCACAGTGACTCGCATCACCACAATACGTACTGTATCAGCAGACAAGCTTGGATAATTATTATTGTTGTTACCAGATCTTTACAACAGAAGGAGCACATTCAACTTGGTTATTGGCACCAGAAACCAAGAAATAAACTGTCTAACCAATTTAAGTTACCAGGTCAGAAAGCCAATGTTTCTTTATTACCAGTGTTTAATAATGCATGGGGAATTCTCGTTAAAGCATGCTCAGTAACAGATCAACAGATCAGAGTATACTCCTGAAATAAATATATATTCATTTCATTTCCTGAATACATGCATATATGCTAATTATTTCCATGGACGTATCTGGATATGGTTCACACCTTCTGATGACTCTTTTCTCCTTGAGAGTATCTCAAATTTATGTGATCAGGCCATAAAGTAATTCTCTTATCATTCTTTGCTGTCACACACAATCCTTGTTCTCAAAACTAATATATCAGCTAGTACATAATAATTACTGATATAAGTAAATAAGGAAGCATTAGCTGGAACACAACTTACTAGTCACAGATGTAGGGAGTTAACACAAGGCTAATCTCTGGCATTTGTACTAAGCACTGTATGGTACAAAACTAAGTATTAACCACAAATACAGGGATCAAACACTACTGTGCTAAGGTTAAAATAATTTTCCAGCATTTTCCCACTACTGCATAGATTTCTTCTTAAAGAAATATACTTGTTCAGTAACAGTATCAGGCACAGGACAAAAATAGAAAAAATGTCTCATGTTTGTATTTTTCAGTTATATGGACTTTGCAGTGTGACTACACCACCAGACAATTTCGGAATTTGTAGGAGATGGTCACTTGGAAATGACTAAAACACTGTAAAGTATTAGGGTGTGTCTAGTGACTGTCTCCTTTACCACCATCAGCACACTAGTAAGTCTGTCCTAAAACATGTAACTATGCAACCAGATATCCAAACGTTTCCCAGATAAGACACGTAATATGAAAATTTCAATATATCAGACCTTCAGTGTATGAAGCAGCCAAATAATTTGGTGGAAGGAGTGAAAAACTATGACAAAACCTTTTTTCTGTAGTAGCATCTCAATGCTGTTTGAGTCCCTGAGCTCAGGTAAGTTCAAAATGTTCTTTTTTTTCTACCAGAGTAAAAGAGAAACTCTCCATCTGACTATATGGAGCATCTATCTGCTGAGAGGCTGGTCAACCAGGCAGGGAGAGCCTTACACCAGAAATAACAGGGGACAGAAGATAGGGCTGGCAAGCAGGAGCCCTGACTGGTGGGAACACAAGGGCAATGCACACAGCTGAGAGAAGAGAAGAGAACGTCTTTGGTCACAGGCACACAAGGAAGAACAAGGTGCAGCAAGGCTGCCTTGCTGGGAAAGCTCCCAAGCCTGTGCTGGGCAATGGGCATGGCCACGCTGCTCTCCGGCATGTCCCTGCACCGCTGTTCAGAGAGCAAGCAGGTGGTCAGGCATAGGGATGTGGACTGAAAACTGCGGGAATCGCTGGGAATCAGCAGGGTGCAATCAGTAGCACACAGGACAGCTGAAAGCAAACTGAGCTCAATATTGTCCAGCATCTGCATGCTGGGACACAGTGCACCCTCCCCAAGGTGGAGAAGCTGATACAGCACAGGGTTCAGCTGCCTTCCAAAGGGACCTGGATGGGTGGGTGGAATGGGCTGAGGGGAAGCTCAAGCTGTCCAACAAGGGGAGTGCAATGTTGTGCACCTGTGAGGGAACCAGCACAGGCCTAAGCTGTCTGGCTGGGAAGCACCTGGGGGTCCTGCTGGCCCATCCTTTCAAAGGCCTTGTGGCAAAAATTCCAACAGCGTCCTGTGCTGCAGTGAGGGGCATATTGCCAGCAGGGCCAGGGAGGTGGCTCATCCTCTCCACTCAACATCCAAAGTCCTCTTCAGGCCTGCCCAGCACAATACAGCTGGATTTATGATGGATTCAGTTATATGGACTGAAACAAGTCCTCTGCAGGCTACAGCAGTCCTTAAGGGTCCTGAGCATCTCTCACACTCAGAGAGGCTGAGAGAACTGAGACCGTTCAGTTGGAGAAAGAGAAGGCTCAGGGAGATCTTATCAATATCTACAAACAACTGGACTGACTTATGTCAATAGACCAGGCAACTTTAATTTCACACATTACAGTCTGCATCACTTATAAGAATTGATTTTTCCCCAAATCTTGGAACTATGAAACAAGTGGAAAATTTCCATTTACAAAATGGAAAAATATACATCCTTTAGTGATCCAAATGATGTTCTGAGCTTTTTCTGTAGCTATTTTGGGTGAAGGCAAGTAATAAAATATTCAGATCAAACACACAATTTAATTTACCAGTACAAGAAATGGAGCTGACATTCTAAGTGAATTTCCACAAGAACAGTTTTTGCCAATGGCAGTTACTGCAATGGACTTTGTAATTTACAGGAAACATTCTGCATTTCTTAATATAGAACCCTGTACTTAAACACTAAAATATACCAGGCTTCTATAATGAAGTCTGACAGAAGCTCTATTCATCCTTTTTTTTACATCTTATCTCTTTCAAAAGACAAGCAAACCATGAAGCTGCTTATCACAGATTCATAATTACAAAGGCATGTACAACCGATTGTTTTAATTATTTCTAAAACCAGGACTCAGCCTTCATAAGCACGTTGCATATTGACATTTTAAATGAAATTGCAAGATAAACTTTTAAGCTTATATATGATTATTGATAGAAGCTCTGCAGTAGTATGAGGACTAATCCAAGTATTCCATTCTCAGTTCTTTAGAAACAGAGCAAGTAACAGTCTAAGAATATTGACTACCTGATTAATTGTGACATCAACAGCTGATGGGAATAATCCTGCCTACCATTTATTCAAGTATTTTGGAGTTTTTAGAGAAAATATACATACCACAATAAAAATAGGCAAGTTATTGCTCACTAACCTCTGCTTCAGCTGCTTGTGATTGCAGGAGCTGTCGTATACGAAGAATGTCTTTCTCTATTTGTTGAATTCTGGCCACCCTTGCCTGAAATGAATGGATTTTCACATTTGATTTTGTTCAAAAACTCATTTTACTTACTGTACAGAGTGACAGCATGAAGAGTTCTTGGCAGATACTGCTGACTAAAAAACAAAACTACTTCAGTAGGTACATGCAGTATTTCAAGTGTTCTTTGTAATGAAAGGAATGATTGCGAGCATTCAAAACAGAAGGGAGTAGTTGGGGTTTTAATAACATTGAGTACTCATTTGGATGTAATAGGTCGTCACACAGCATCCATTTAACTATTAAAACATGCTTCCTTTAACATGCACAATATTCCTGTTTCTGAAACTGACACTTTATGCAGATCTTTAGCAAATCACGTTCATCCCGAATATCAGAATTTTACTTGCCTTACAGAGATCTGAGAGATATTTTTATTTGCAGAGTGGATTTGAAGGTATGAGACCCTGACAGATTTCTATGACATTCAGTTGCTATATTGATTTGAGAATTTTTCTTATGCCCAGCCTCAGAGATTTTCCTCTCCTACAGATCTCAAAGAATTTAACAGGCTAAGTATATACGTATAAAAAATTGACATACTGCTTCTTTGGTTTATCTGGGATTTTACAGACATCTCTGAATCAGTCTTTTATAGACATGCTACTCATTTCCCACTGCAACCATTCTGTGGTTAGAAAAGGGAATGTTAAGAGACTCCAAATGTAACAGGATACACGTACTCCACACAATTGTACAGTGAAGCACAGGATGCATTATCAGTCTGTAAAACAGAAAGTGTATGACCTTGATAATTTAATAAATTCACATTTGACTTTAAATGTAGGCAGAAGACCAAACTGATTAAACTCATTAAAGTAATTTTTTTTGTGTCATGGATAGATTTGTGAAATGGACATATTGTTGAAAAACGTTCTGATGCCTTTACTTGATTAACATTTACAATGCTATACTAGAAAAGCAATCTAGTGGACACTGCAAAGATCATCATTGTAACCAACCTTATTTGACACATTTATAACCTGAAAATGGAAATAAGATGGACTTTCGAAAGGTGCTAATGCCAGAAGATGCACATGCAATAGAAACACAATGCTATCTAGAAAATTTCAAAACAAAACAGAAAGTCTAATCGCAAAATATGAATTACTGAAACACACATCAGAGGCACTGTGGGGAACACACCATAAGCATCAACATTTAGTAGAGCTGGAAAGCTGTGACTTTAAGCTATAAATTTGATTTGATTTTGTAAAGCAAATTATTGGAAAATATAAAAGCTTCAGCACAGAGGCAAACAGATAATTTATCCCACCCTCTGCTCCTGGTTCAAGAAATTTTTAAGTATTAGAAAGATAACAGAAAAGTATTTCTGGGAATATCTATGCATTGGTGACCAGACACATGGCTGACAAACTACTTCTCTCACTGTCCTTAAGAATTACTTGAATTTTATACAGTTATAGAATAGTCAGGGTTGGAAGGGACCTTGGAAGGTAATTTACTCCAAACTCCCTGCCAAGGGCAGGAACATCTTCAAGTAAGCAGGTTGCTGAAAGCCCTCTCTGACCTTAAATGTTTCCAGGGATGAGGTCCCTGCTGCCTCTTGGCAACCTCTTCTAGTGTTTCACCACTCCCACCACAGAACACTTCTACCTTGTACCTAATCTGAATCAACTCTCCATGAATTTTAAGCCATCACTCCTTCTCCTATCACTATTCCCTGATAAAACGTTTCTTACAGGTCCCCTTTTAAGCAATCAAAAGACACAGGTCTCCCCAAAATTTCCCATAAATTGAGTTTCTTTCTGTGTAACCACCAATATAGCCAATAAAGGGCATCAAGAATATCTGAGTATCTTTATATATGCACCTAAACACAGGAAAAAAAAAGTTGTGCAGATGGAAACAATTAAATACTGAATGATTTGCCAAGTATTACTAACTGAGTCCTCCAAAGGGACAGGAATTCTATCCACCCTTTCCAATTTCAGTTCAGGGATTTAAACATCAGATCATTCTTCTAGTGAATTTTCTCCTAGTACAGGGAAACTGGGGAGTTTCACTAACCAGGACTGTACTTTGTGCCAAACACTGTAGAAACAGAAAAAAGTGATGCATTGCCTGCCACAAAGAGGTAGAGCCTAATGCAAATGGGCAAAACAATGGAACAAGCACCGTTTTTAACTTTAGAACCTACTTGAGCAATATCATCTTTGATTTCTACTTGTTCAACTACACTCCTATTTATTATTATATTTACTTGTAATTTTTATTAACATAAAATAGTTGCAGGAAGTAACTTTACCTTTGAAGTTATGAATTATTTGGCTTTTACTATCCCAGTAACATGTCTAACAAAACAAAAATAAAATTCCTCCACACTCAGTGACAGAAAAATAATCACTATATAAGAAGTAAAAATAAGGAGTAACATTTTGTTTTTAAAATGATGTCTGCCTTTTTTGTTTGGTTGGGTTTTTTTCCAAAATAAACATAAAGAATAGACATATAAATTAATGGCTTGGTATACATAGAAGACCATCATATAAATGTAACAGTGCTGAAATCTATCTGTGTGAAACTCCAGGATCTAAATTTCTTTTATCTTTAGTAGTCTGCTGTTTTAGCAAACTTTTAGAGATCTTGGGATACATTCTTTTAAGAATGATTATTTAATGTAAGATTTTAAGGAACTCTTAACCTCAAAAAAATAGATCCTTTTTGGTCTGACTTGAAGGAAAAATTAATTCTATGTGAAAATGAATTCAGTCTTAGAAGTGAAGTATTTTTAAATATATCTTACAGAAATTAAGTTTGCTACTACTTATCACTAAATATATTGGCTACAACCTTTGAAGAAATAAGAAAAGTAAAAATAAAACATAGTTAATAATGCTTTTTTACTTTTTTTCAAATAAGCACTACTATGTGAAGTTACTGGCTTCAGAGAATAGCTACAAGTTTAAAAGTTAGTATAAATCATTAAACTAGCTGAAATAATTTGACAACAGCCTTCTTATCCATCTTTCTGAACAACTGCTGGCATGTGCTTGCGAACAATCTTAATAGAAGACATCAACAGTGAGCTACTGTAAGTTAAGTTGCTTCAGAAGGAAACAAAGCCAAATCATGCCACACAAAAAATGGGAAAAAGCCATTGTTTAAAGGTTCACGAGAAAGGGCAGCTACAGAAAAGTGCAAAAGTGCAACCTGGGCAACTGCAGGTTACCAGCTCTCTCACAGAATAATCTCTGGGACTCTTAATTCGAGATGTCTGCAATGCCAACTTTTATGTGGCTGAAACGTCCCCTCCATTCAGCCTGAATTTTGAACAGTATTGTGTACCCCAGTCAGTTTGGGTGGAACGAAAATACTGAGCAGAAAGAAAATGGTAAACTACTAAGGGGAATATCCTTGCCAAATACAAATGTTTCATTTTGCACATTTAAAGATCATAGTGAAATAATGCACAAATTGCTTTTATGTATTTGCACATCAGTGAGCTTCTACACATTTCTGGCACTGGTCCTTGGTAGAATGAAATCAAGAGGAATACCAGATAAATTCACAAGAAGCACATGCAGAAGCAGTTACTTTGTATTCAATAATCTTTATATAATCACAATAGGCACTGTAATTTCTGCAAGTATGTAAGTGTTGCATACATATAGAGAGAGTGAAATAGCTGTGACAGACTCCATGTCAAACATTAATTCAGAAACCCATAATATATTTCAACATGATCTTGGCAGCATTCTTCCCCCCACCAAAATTAAAACCCTTCAAAAATCAGAGAAGAAGCAAATTCAGGGTCAACTTGATTACTTCCACATAGTGATATAACTACATCCAAGTTGTGTGTCTGAATAATTTCTTTAAATCCCTGCCTAAGTGCATTTAGAATGCGGCCAGCAGCCTTAATTCATCTTCCTCTAACTTAAGTCTGTTAACAGCAGCAGAACTTTCCCAGGAGTTTTGCTGTGCAGGACCTTCACTTGGACAGGCTGATACAAACTGCACAGCTGAAACCGTGCAGGGCATCACCCCTGCTGATAAACCTCAGTAACTGCCCTACAGCTCCCAGATCACAGCCAGTGACTCCCCAAGCAGACTGAACCTCGGCCTGCCTGAGAATATCAGCCAAATCCCTGCACATGTATCCCAACAGCTGCAGGGTATTTCTATGGCTAAATACTTTCAACTGTCAAGAGTTTTCTGAAAAGTCCACTAGATTACTCACTTTAAAGTTTAAAACAACTATTCTAATTACCTCTTGTAATGAGTACAGTTGCTTTAACTTAAATGTAAAACCGAATTAGAAATGTTTCTCATGTAGCAACATTTTGTGTTGAGTCAACCTAGCGAGGGAGATAATGCCTAAAAAGACTTTCTACTGAAAATACTGATTATCGTCACATACACCATAAAACCCTCAAATCTTACTAGCTTGGTTATTCAATACATCTAGAAATAAATGGTAATAACTAATTCAAATTGTTGCTTTCCTGCAATGGAGGATTATTTTTTATAACCAGCAACCAACTGGTTATTTAATTTATGATTTGTACATGATTGCATTCTGATTTATACTTCTAAACGGGTGGGCCATGTGGTTAGGTATGTACATATCATCATCATGAATGCAAAACAACTCTTGGTGAGAGCAAACAACTCCCAGATACGTATGTGAATTACATTTTACTTGAAGAGCTTGTTTGAAAAGATTATCCCCTGATACATCTTTTCCAGCTAAGGAAACTTAACAGTAGTTGGATTTTATTCTAAACTCAGAAGCATGAAGAAACACAGCAAAAAATATGCAAAATAAAGCAGTTGCAAATACACTGGCTTTTCTGAAGTTAAAATGGTAGTAAATTGTAAGGAAATTATCATTAAAAAGTATTTTATCTTGGATAAATTGTCTACATCTGCTGAATCAAAAGGATTATTTACAACAGGCAGATGAGGGTACTTCTTGTCCTATTATTTCTTATGTCCTGATTCTATTTTTGTATTTGAAAGGCTAACTAAATGCTGCGTTTACATACAGTTTAAAGATACAATTACCAATAATTTAATAAATATGCAGGAAAACTTTTCCCCTTGCTTTTAATGGTCAAAGGCAAACTCTACCTGTGCTCGCTTCTCCATGTCCTGACAAGTGCCCAGTTGTTCTTCCATTGCAGCTCTGATTTGCCTGGCCTCATACTCCAGCTGCCTTCTGGTCATATCTGTTTGCAAGGAGAACTGAAACCAGAGTACAGGGAAAGCATTTAGCAAATACTATTGACGTAAACAATGTACTTCTCAGAACAAAAGCAGAACTGTTACTTTTCTACAACAAATTTCATCAAACGTAGTAATACACTCTTAAAACATGACTGCATTAGAAAAACAAGAACACAATGATGTTCAACCAGCAGACTATACCTGAGTTTGAGTTTTATCAAATTGCTGAATATAATAAATAAGCACTGAGAAATTATAATTCCCTACAGGAACATCTGGCTGCTACCAACAAAATTGTGATGTGTGCCATCTGAATGGCATTTTCAAAAATATTCAAAAGTATTAAGCTACTGCACATCCTGTGAAAAGAGCACAAGTGTTAAACCCAAGAGCAGCAATACAGCCTATGGGAGGACTTTTGAACTAAAAGATATTTTGAGGCAGGAGCAAAGCCCTTCAGCGGCTTTGGTCAATTACTCAGTCTGTAAATAAATAAGTCTCCAAGAGCAGTCTTTCCAGAAGACTTCACCAAGGTCAATTCAGAAAATCAAAACAAGACAATCATCTGCAAGGACCAAATGGGACCTGTCAGTTCGCTGTGTCTGGCCTAGGCAGTAATGGATATAAATTGCCACAAAAGGCCTTTAGTGTAGATGTTAAGTAGTGCATTCTAATCCTAAGAGTAGCTACGTAAATTCATTATCTATGGAACAGAGAAGACAATCTTAAAATCTACAACAGATTGACACAGAGCTGACAGTGCTTTTAGAATGGGCTGAAGTTGCTCAAAATCTGTTTCACGCTTTCTCCCTTGGTTCTGATGCTCTGCTAAGCTTGGCCATGACTCAGTGCTACTTCTGCCCACCAAAAAGAGTTTCTGCTGTCTGTTTCCATTTCCAGAAGACTGACTGATCCTTCATCAGGTGTGACTCTTTCAACCACACCTTCCCAACTCTATGTGTGAAGGATGCACTGCAAATACATCCATGTTGCTCACATCTAACAGGAAATCCTGCATTATGTGGGACATCAGACATTATTATCCCAGATAATGGTGACTTGACTGTAAATGGTTTGGAGATGCTACGGTAAAACCTTCCGCAATACCACCATAAGCTATAGAATCACTTTACAGGGGAACAGGGGAGGAGAGAGTTAAGGAAGTCTACTGACATGCAATTAATTTGTCATAATGACTTCTCAATATTCCTCTGTTTTCAGTGACATTTATACTGATATGTATGAATTTTGATGTGTAAAATTCCATAGGAAATGCATTATTTAAGCTAAGTTACCATTACATACTGAATGAATAAAAATTTTGAACGAAAGTGATAGTAGAGAATGCCACCAAATTAATTAAATACACACAGCATCTAAACAGAGACTGTAGGACAAGACATCTCACCAAGCACTCAGAAGGTACTTACATTTTCAGTAAGGGGGAGACTATCAATCCTTTTAGTCAGGTTCTGAAGCTGGGCATAATACCAGTCCTTTTCCTTCTCTTCCTTCTCAAGCTCCGCAAGCAACAGAGATCTATTAAAAGCAGAAGGAGGAAGTTTCTCATCATTAACACCTCATTTTCATCCAGAGGTTTAAAGAAGGCACTAAGGAGACATTTTAGTTCAGTTCCCTGGCCCTGGCTAATCAACCTATGTGTGCTAAGCATTTCAGGTCCTTACCTATGAGAGAGAAAAATAAACATATTTCTCTAAAAATCACACTTTGAAATCCAACTCAAAGAGACCTTTTGTGAAAGCAAAACCAGTTATTAGTGGTGTGTTAACTTGTACCTGCTTCTTTCAAAAATATACTTTGTATAGTGCAAACAGCATTTCAGAAAAGGTCTGTCAAAGAAACATGTACAACCCTCAATCCTGAATTACTGAATTCAGAATCATCACCTTTGCACTGTCCTTTTACTTGTTTTGTCACCCATAGCAAAACTATGAGTAAAGCACACAAAATAAGCCATTTCTGTGAGTGTCTAAAATATTTTAAACCAGTATTTTCCACCAAATGTTATAGGCAAGATATATTTACAGCCATTAAATATATTTTAAATGGGTATCATAAGCATACTGGATACCTGAGTAATAAGTGGGAAAGACAAAATGAGTAATATATGCAGACTACCAAGGGAAAAAAATTATTAAAAAATTCACATGCTACCTTATCAATTCTTCAGGAACTGAATCTTACATAATTCTAAATCTTATGAATATAGTAAAATAATGCTCATGTCTACAATACCCCTCAAAATATATAGTAAAATTTTTCAGCAAAATCTGGCTAGTAGGAATAAACAGAAAAGCCATTTTTTTTTTTAAATACAGGTTTATTATTTTCTTTCTAATGCTTTCTGTGAGTACTGTTTTTCCTTCTGATGTTTTAATATTGCTCATTAACAGAGATGACAAAACCAACACTTAGCCAGAAGACAGAAAGCTGCAAACAAGTTTGCCCAGTATTATTTCCCATCCCTTAATCTTTGGATCCCTCCCTGGCTGTAGCAGTTCTGAGCAAATGAACCTTTATAAAGCACACAAACACATTATGAATAATTCCTGTAAGTCATTAAGGAACAATTACACAGCATACAGCAAAAGTACAAATTTCCCCTGACTATTTTGATAATGAATCACAGACATGATTTGAGAAGGTAATTCATCTTCCACACAAAATAAAGAAGAAAATATTTTAAAATTTGTTTTTTAAAAAAATCTGACTTATTTATTTCCTGCTTTAAAAATATTTCAAGCTAATTTTGATGATTTAAACATTATTCCATATCCTATACAAATGGCTTGGCCTGTGTGCAAATGGAAAATTAAATTAGAGTATCCCTCCCCTTGAATGTGAGGCTGGAAAACTACACACATCTAAGAATGCTGAATGTTTGTAAACATGAACAAAATTACCTAAATTTCCAGACTTGATCAAACAGTCAAGTTGAAACAGATTTAAGGATGCCAAGGTTTACAAAAAAAATGATTAAAAAGAAGTAACAAACAATTACCATAATTTGGCAGGTAACTGGAGCACTATCACAGGACAGCAGTAATTCTTCAGTCAGAAGGATGTGGCTGGCAGAAATTCCTAAAGTCCTTAAGACAGACTGGAGGGAAAATTACTAGATGGTGCTTGGGGAAACCTCGTTGAAAAAGCTTTTTTGCCTCCCATCTGCCCATTCTCTTGCCACACAGCCCTAGTGCCTAATCTCTGGACAGAATGGAAGTCTGCATAGCTTCCCTTTTTACCACCTTGAGTGCCCAGGCACCAGTTTTGCCCAGGCACAATTAATGCAATCCTTATAAAAAGTATTTTTACTTTTGAGGACTTGAAAATGTGAAAGGCTAACTAGTTCTGCCTCTGGATGTCAAAGAACTGGTAGCAGAAACTGGAGGGATTACTTTCAGCTAAGTAAACATGTGATTAATTTCTCCTTATAAAATGTACGGTATTCAGAATGTGACACAGCGTGTCATTCAATCTGTTTTGACATGCCCAATGGATGCTGGAAGCAAGAAAATAACTTAGGAACCATCAGTGCTGCATAAACAACATAATGCATGACCCGAGGGTGACTTGTTTAATTTAATATTGTCATTTTGTTTTCTGAAGTGATGCTTCATGTGGGATTACTAGTTTGGTATCACTGCTCCATGAGAATTCAGGTTTTACCAGTCCTTAAGTTCTCCCAGCAGAGAACCTGAAGGGTTGCTACAACTACAGCAGGCTGCACTTCAGTTTCCATGAAAATAAGCAGCAATAAGCAGCAGTTCTCTGTAGATGTGTCTGATAAGCTGCTCCCCCCGTTTAACATTGCTCTCAGATACTATTAGAACTAGAAGTACAGCTGCTTCTCAGAATTCTGGAGCTTCTCAGCATTAGGAGAGGATTTAAAGTGGAAGAGCTGCTACTCGTCATGAAAAACAAGATGGAAAAAACCAGTGCAGTTATTTCATCTTTTTTATACCCCTAAGATGTTTACATTAGAACTTTCACAGCATCAGAGAAAATTCTATTCTCTGTCATACCTGGTCAAGTTCACTGAGAATTCAGCGAAGTAAATGGAGAAAGCTTTTGGAACTCAACACTATTTTTATGAGTTAACAAAATGTTTTCAATCTGAGCTGTTCTTCTGAAGGGTGGGTTTTTCAAAGACCTCTCATATGGCACTTTTGAAGCTCCCAACAATAGAAGAAGCTGAATGAATGCAGAAAACTCTTGACTTCTTTTTCAAGTATTTTCTGCATAATTATGTCAGTATTATTCCTGGCTAAAAGGGAGAGGGAAACAAACTATATGCTACTCTACTTGTGTTATGTAAATTACAACTATAATTAATACTTTCACTTCAATTGGTGGGAGATAAAATAAAATCTTGAAAAGCACTGCTGATGCTGTAAAGTTTGAGGTCAGTTCTACTGGCCAGCCAAAAGGAGAAAGCACAATGGAAGAAAGAAGCCACAAGATCGAAAATGCTCCAAATCAACATCAAGTAAATAAAAAAAGAAATGGCGTAAGCCAGAAGGAATAAAGAAAGAATACAAGCATTTTCATATAAATATATATAAAAATATATAAAATTTCACAGAAGACTGTCATCTTTAGTGGCCAATTACAAAATTTAAAAACGTGAGATTATTAAATTTGCTAAATTGCCAGGGGCAAACACAAAAAAAAATATTAACCTGCAGTGTTCTCTGAAAAAATTTCTTTTTGATATAATGCTCTTATCAAGTATACCTTGAAATAGCCAGAAAAAGCAAAAGATATTTCATGATTAGAGTATTCTAAACTGGCAATTTAAAAGCACAGTGCTGCCACTGCCCATTTTTCTCTTTGTTTTTTTAAACTTTGGAATTCGAGGAGAGCCAAGCAAATGAGATATGTCCCAATAATTTCATCTTTTTTCTAGCAGGTGAATCAATTGATAAATTGTCTTCCTCTCAGAAGTTCACTTTCAGTCAAGTGTGGTGGGTTGACCCTGACTGGATGCCAGGTGCCCACCAAACTGCTGTAAATATGTAAATATATCATTTAGTCCTCACACAAACACTGCTGCCCTTAAGTAGCATATATTTTACCAATGTGTTAAAATACTGAATGGAAATGGTCTCCTGCTGCATATTTCTGGAAAGTGTTATTTTTTTCTAAATTATTTTAGGCTTGTCAAATTCAACAAGTTCTTGAAAGTCTGTTTAAGTGCAAACATCCAAAACTGATTAGCAAATATATACAAAGAAATTTAGTAAATAAGCCAAACAAGTTCATAAATAAAACACAGGAAAATAAGTGTTTCATTTTCTTTTTTTCTTTTAGAAATGGTAGTGATTTTAGATGCACAATCCTATACCCCCAAGTTTTGATTAATTTGGCTACCCAGGGTTCTTATCAATTCCCTACATGATTCCACATGTACCCTGAAACAGCTTAAAGAACAGAGCAGTTTTGAATTATCTGTCATTTTACTAATAATGAAGCCAGATGTGATCTAGCCATGTCTCCGTACATCCATCTTCTCCATCAGCACAAATATTTACTCCATCAGCTATGACACTAACAGTGTCTAAGCTACTCTGAAATTAAAACATCCTCATCCCTTTTCTCCAGCGTTATTTGGGACACAGGCTGGTTTACTGCCTAAGCTGTCTTCACTGCCAAGAAAAATGTCCTAAGAACAATCACCTCAGAATCCACCAGGATGGGGAAGGATCACAGATCATAAATCAGAGGTGCTAATCACCTTAAAGAACTCTTTAAGGCTGCTATAAACGCTGCTTGTTCCAAGTGAGCAGGAGTTCACTGGAACCACACTGAAAGTTCCAACTGTGTTTAAAGATTTTAGTATCATCTGTTGTAAAACACAGCACTGGAATAATACAAACAAATGCACAGTTTGTTAAGACAGTAAATAACAAACACATCAGACTCCGGAAGACTGAGATGAGCAAGCAGATAGATCCCCCAATTCCTAAATATTCTTATACAGCTTCCCAGAAACCTATATTTTATGCAACAGAACACGTGTCATTAGTGGTGGTTCTGGATAGGAGAAGGAAAAAATTTGAGTGGCTGCTACAACAGGCTCAGTATGGACCCAGGGAAGTTACTTGCATTCTGCTGATAGGACCAAAAACACCAGGGACCTGGATCTTGGGAGAAAAGCATTGTCCTTTCAGGTCTTGGCTGCAAAAATTTTGCTGAACTCCAAAGAAAATCCTTTAGAGGAGGGCTTCTAGAGGGCTATCCACAACATGCTCGTTAACCACAAAGCTTTTCTATTACAACTTCAAACTGGATTTTTTTGCTAGTTAATGTCTACTAGGCATAAAAATACTGTGTTGCAGTTTATCTGGTTTTGCAGCCCACAGCTTGACATCCCATCCATTAAGTAGGACAGAATCTTTAGGAAACCCTGTCTTGCAGATGGGCTTCTGAAAACATCTGGTATTTCAGTCAGATTAATTTTAAGAAATAAAGATGGGTTCAGTGAAAACAGCTGCATGTCTCTTACTAGTGGAAACAGCTGCATGTCTCCTACTTTGCATTTCCTTTGTAAGTGACTGATAAAGTGCTACAATTCTGTATTGTGACTCAAAAGCATGTTCTTCCTATAAATGGGTACCACTGCCTTTCAAGAAAAGGAATTCCAGGATTTTGTCGATACAAAACATTTGATGGGAACAACATCTTGAAGATAAGAACATGTATCTTGTTTAGCTGATACATTTGCTGAGAGAGTAGAATCACTAGGTAAATGTCTGCTAACAGTAAATAATTGATAAACCAGTTATGGTACTAAACAGCCATGTGGAAACAACAGAAAACTATTTCACCATCATCTCGTTACAGCTTCAGCATTTAGCAACAGTGGCGAGGCGATATGGAAGAACACTCCACCTTTGCTACTTAAATATATGTCAGACAGTGACAACCTGTTTATCAAAACAAAAAAAAACCTTCAGCCAACAAAGAGTAACAATGAAATGCACATATGGAGGTGCAGTAAAAACTGAATGATACTTCATGATTTTAAAAGTATTTTTCTGCATATGCATTTAATAAAATGTAGATTCCTGTTTCTTTACCTGTCAAGATTAATGATAGGTAAATACACCACTGATCAAAACCATATTCATGACGGCTAAATACTAAGTATGCCAGTAAACTTCCACATTAAGATTAGAAGTCAATCCATACTGGAGGAATAGCAAATAAATTTACCTCTCTTTTTCTAGTTCTTCTAAGTAACCAGTGCTTTCTCTGCTTCCATTCATAAAGCCTCTTCTTGGAAATGACCCCATGGGGACTGGACTGCACTCCCCTGAGCGGCTCGACACGGACCCTTCCCGGCTCCCATATGAACGCACCGACATCTTTGGCCTTAACTTCACCCCAGCGAAGCTGGTGCTTTCCAAATTCAGTTCTGGATAATAAACAGCAAACATTTTTCAGAGCTGAAGGTTCAGTAGCACAAAGTTAAAAGATCATTTCTTACTTCCTGAACAAATCCATGTGTTTTTTTTTAATGGAAGCATTTTGCACAGAAATGCAGCAAAAATACTGTGAACAAAAACAATGGATATGGTGGACTTGGAGAACAGCAGTTAACTGAGCAGATGGCCATCCTACAACCCTGGCAATCAGAACAGTATACTACAAAAGCCTGCCTGCCTCCTTCCCAGAGGACTTAAGAAATGGACTGAGTTTTGCATAAACATCATGCGAATTACCTTGTGACCCACTTTCTAACAATTTCTTTTCCGGAGATCCTGCAAATGTTTCACCATCATATAACAGATGACTACCCTGTTCATCACAGTGCTCTTAAACATAGACATCCCTATGAAATTTCGGAGTCAGTGGCAGGGATGATGGATGTATACAGGGAGTTAGTAGTCTGGGCTTGCTGGCACTTCCCATACAACGGGATATACACATTCCAGCCCGTGCTATAGGGAAGGGGCCATAAATTTACATAATGATAGAAACAATTCCAGTAATATGACACATGGAGAGGGCAGGATATGCAAACAAATTTAGAAAATTGGTGGAACTACACCAACTGTAACTTTTTTTTCTGAAGAAAAAAATGTGAGTTATATCAAACACAATTCATGTGAAATCCTAGAGTTACAGTAGCAAAAGTATAAATGGGCAAACTTTTTTTTTTCCTGAGAATGTGTCTTAAAATGTTTAGCAAAAATGTTCAGGCACCGAGACTATGCCTACTCATCAAGGTCAGTGCTGGAAAGAAGATACAAATTAGTTCAAAAATTTTATCCCAAACTAACAACAACAGACAAAGAAATCAACCTACTGAAAACATAATTCTAGATTTACCTTTAAGTCGTTCCAGTAAGTCAATTTGTCCAGAAGATGCCATTGCCTCATCTTCAATACTTCCTTGTAGCTGTTTCAGTACCTCCTATAAGAAATTAACCTAATTAAGAAATCCTTACAATAGTAACACACAAGGTAAATACATCCTATCCTACCCTAAAGTGCACATTCATCTAACAGCTGCTGAGACACTGATGTAAACTACATTTTATGTGAGCAGTGATCAAGAGTCATAATTTTAATTCCCATCAGATATATTCTACAATGCTTACCCCAGCAACATCTATGCAAAGTGTATCTTGCATAAACCTATCTGGCAGTTCAATCTACTGGATTATTTGGAAGTTCTTCTCAAATTGAATACCAGTTATTTTGAATTAAGAGATGGATAAATGTAAGCACAGAGAAATCAGTCAGTTTTGTAAAAATAAATTTTGAATATTTAACTAAGAGAAAACTATCTTGACTAGAGGCAATCCCCAGGATTTGTTTTCTTTGAGGCCTTAGTACCACTGTAAACCCGCAAGAAGAATCATGTTATTCTTACTACAAATGCTACCATTACCATGCCTGGGAGCAAAAGATTTAGGTTTCCTTCAAGGCACCTATTATTTGTATTATTACTACTATTTCAACCACCATCAGGCCCACCAGAAAGTGGGCAGCTGAAGCTTCAAATCTGAGAATACTACCATGCGCTATTGAAACTATGTATGATAAAATTATACAGCTGAAGGAACATAGTTGTGATCTACAAAAAAATCATAGTAAACAATGAATATTACATTAAAGGGGTCTATAAGCCCCCAGGTCTTGAATGCTCAGTGGCCTAAATTCAGGTAGGAAATTAAATGCAAGTTAGTGAAAGTCTCTTCAATATCATCATGACAGACACATCAATAGCAAGAACAAATAAAAAAGACTGGCTACAAGGCAAAAAGCCATTACTGGAATTTAAAGTATCATTTTTCATACTGTGCCATAGAAAATATTTTTAGAAGCAGCAACAGTCCGGAGATTAAACCTGAATTAAACAATTCTGAATATTGGAAGGTATTCTGTAATTTTCATATGGACTCTGTACACAGGATTGTACTTTTGTTTAGATCTGAAAACTAATGAATTCTAGACAATTTAAAAATATGTCCACACAAAAGTTTTGCTCTTTTAAGAGTCTACTATACCTTACTGTCAATATTACTGGAACTTACACAGAATGTACCTTTGCAATTTACACAGAATGTATCTTTTAAATATATTATTCTCTTTTCAAGAGGAAAAAAACCTGTGGTATCCACAAAAAGTCAAGATTTTTTTTTTAAGCAATGCAGCAATGAGCTTTTCTCTATTCAAAGTGTTGTTACTTGTTACTAAAAAAAAGTGAGTAGAGTAAAAGGATTTTGATTACAGAATTGTGCAGAGTTCTGGGGAAATAATCTCAAGCCCTAGACTCAGACCAAATGGCAGCAGCCCAGGTGCTGCAGCCTCTGCCATGCTGCTCTGGGAAGAATAATTCTGGAGTATAGACATCCAAATATCCAGTTTACTGATGGAGTCAAGGTGTTTGTCCACCTAAGACATTCATGTCTTAGTTTGGACCAATTTGATGCCAGACTTCCATCCTTCCACACTAGCTGTACCTAGATTCCCATTGCACATATCTCAGAGCATGAACCAAATTCCTTTTGGATCAAACCAAGCCAGCAGTTACACCCAGGTCTGCTGATGGGCATTCACTCCATGGGATCAGGCTGAAACTAGTCCAAAGACAAAATACCCTGAAATATAGATTGAGTGTGTGCTGGGTCGTCAACACAATTCACCTACTGCACTCCCTTTTAATGTCAGTTTTGCCTTTAGGATCAAGCCTGGGGTGATAAAATCCATACTCTTGGAAAGACATCTTCCCTGTGCTTCTGCTTTTAAGTATGTTCAAGGGCACCCTCATCAGCCATCTGTATACATAACATCTGCCCTGTCAGCAAAGGCAGACAACTGATGTGGTGCTTTTCAAAGAAGGGCTCCTGCACTGTGTGATGCAAGGGCAGATCTGCAGACAGCAGTCTTGGCTTAAAGTCTAAAAGGGCAGTGGATATGTGAAGTGGTCTTGAGAGAATTTTGCACTCTTATTGGAAACCAGTCAACCCAGAAAAATTTAGAAATAACAAATGAACCATTTTTCTCTGAAAACAGCACTTTAGGGAAAAACCTAAAATCCCACCTCTCCTTCCATTCCCTTTTTAGAAGCCTCTCTCTCACGTGTGTGACACATCTGCTGTTTCAGCATATTCAGGATACTTCCCTATGAGATGAGTCTTCCTGCTCTAAGAGCCAGTATAAGAAGCTAAATGGAACTACCATCAGCTTTTCCTGCCCTACCAAATTACATGACTGAGGTGTCCAGGCAGCAAGGGACTGCTCTTTTCTAAATACTGGCAACAGTTAAACACTAGCACACGAGATCACCTCACTCAAATTTTCTGTTTCAATTCAGAAAGTTAAGTTTTAACTTTTAGTTTTTGTATTTAGAATTTTGAAACTTAAGAATTCCCTTTTTCCTCCAACTGCACATGCATTTTTTTCTCGTTAGTTTTCCTGTATTTTTCTACATTTCTTTTCTACAGTGCTATTGCTAAGGCGACAATGCCATTACAGAGCTGTGACCATCAACTTTAAACTCCATTACAGTACACTTCAAAATCTAAGCTGACAATTCAACAGGCAGTTAAATAAAGGAGACAAAGATTAGAGAAGGAGATGCAGCCCCAGGGCCAGGTACTGGTGGAAAATGAGGCTGTGTGCTAAAGTGACAAGTCAGGGGAATTTGCAATTTTAAACTTTAATAAGGAATGGAGAAGTTTTCTGCAATAATCCTTCGGGAGGAAACATGGCAAGCTATCTGTTATTGTGCTAATGAAAATGTCTACTTATTCACTATTTAAAATCGAGGATTCAACACTAATGCTGTTTACATACATAGAGTGATTTGAAAAGATATTTTTCAATGATAATTTTATATTAAATTTGATGTAATGTTCGTTAAAGCATGAAACAGTCTCCAAGGTTCAATTAGCATCTGTTCAGTTATGCAAATTTCAGTAAGTCTTTTAGTACTGGTTTGCAGCATTATTCTAAGCAAACTCTTTATTGACTTAGCAGTGACTTACTGAAAAAATACACAAAGGTAAATCTGTAAGAAAAGGCTGCAAGGCTTTTTCTCTTCTTTTAAAGAATGCAAGTCAAATTATTTTAATGGTCACTTAAGTATAACCTAGTTTATCTTGTTCTGTGTAGAAGTACAAAAGAATGTTTTTGGAAATGGAGCAGGCCCTATGACTCATCATCATTTAAAAGGGTTTCTGTCTTCACAGTCTCTGGACTGTGAAGTACTGAAACATTGTCTATTTTTTGTCTGGTTGGTTGGGTTTTTTTGTTTGGACTCTGTGAATATAATCCTGATATAAAACTTACTTTATGAATAATTAAAATAAAAGAGATCATATCTGTCACCATGTAATTGCACAACCATAGTAAATAAAAGCACCTTTACTAACAGTAGATGCACCCAGCTAAGTGGTAAGGGTTCTTGTAAATAACATGGTTTAAGGGCTGTGAATTTACTCAAGCAGCTAATAAGGAAAAGAATCTCAGAGGAATAATGCTTACAATGGCTGATTTAAAATCCCAAGGAGTTAAGACTTAAAGTGCATTCAATTTTTGGGAACTGTAAGTATAAATATTAATACTTAGGGGACTATTTCAAAATATGGTATATATAAAAACACATTTTGATGGCAATTCAGGTATGTCTGATCTTCTGTAAACACCATTCTCTCTCTCCTACCCCTTACACATTAAGCTTTATTAGTTATAGTCACTTTTGTCATAGCTGTATGTATTCCATGAATGACAAAATCTATGAAAATCACAATGAAAATTAAATATATGAAACCCCTGGATGCAGCACACCAGAAATACTCATAGGCCAGTTATGTTGGTTACCACTGTATTTACAATATTTGAATATAAAACCAGGTTTAATTGCACAAATAAAGTGTTCACAATTTCAGAGAGCAATCCAACATCTATTAGCAGCATACAGAATGGGCATATGCATAATGAATGAATTAAAATCATGGTTAACCAAATCATTATTATTTTTAAATTACAGTATTTCTGACAGCATTGGTACTCATATTTTTAACCTGGTATGCTGAAAATGTAACAAAATTACTAAATTGAAAGTAATTTTTGACCTCCAATGGAGCTGAGCATTGTTTCAATTACTATTTAGAAAAGCAGGAAAAAAAGGTAACATATATAAAAAAAACATCACTCAAATGCCACAAAACCATTAAATGTCAGAACCATGGTGGAGGGGTAGACATCAAGATACTATTCTTTTTTGGAGATAGTAGAAATTTAAGTTCAAGATCTTACATGACCTTTCATATCTACATAAACTTGACAGTGCATTCATTCTGTCACATATGGTACAACATTCATAGTGGCTGAGAGAGTGCTTGGAAGGAGCTCTTTGCTCCTGCACATTTTGGTGAATTATGCTGCTTAATCAGGCCTGCGGGAAGCCCTTCGAGCCCTTCAAGTGCCAAGAACTGCACAGGCTGCCCAACCTTGTAGCCAGCTCCAAATGATAACACCACCAATGACAGCACTGCTGACTGAGGCTGAACATGGGAGCAACTCGACTTTCAACCTTGCAGAAAGAGGAATGCATTTCTTATGTGAAATGATGTTGTTCATTTTAATTTCCAACAATGTCATTTTCTAAATGGAAAATATTCACCCAGTGCCACCATGCTCAGGAGCTGTCACTTCCTGTAACCACTTACAGAAGACAGTACCAAGTTTTTAGTGCAAGTACACTGTCAGGTCAACTAAAGTTATATCTGATTTTATGCTCAGAAAGAGGGTTGTCTACAGTAATGGCATTAACTATATGTATCATCAACTTTATTTCACCTAAATTCTAAAAAGAAAAGTAAACAAATATTTTCTTCAATTTTCCAGCCAATTTGTATCCTGGTAGAAATTTAAGAATTGCAAAGATCTAAAAATATTTCTTATTGTAAAATCATAAAAACACACAGCCCCCCAACAATATAATGCCACTGCTGCTTCTTTGCAGATTAAATAAATTCACTGATATGTTACATATCTGTGATTTGTAGAATGCTAAATGACTTTTATAACCACATTTTTAGTTAATGTGAGCCTAAAAAGATGCCTGACTGCATTAGATGTGCAGTCACTAAATTCCCAGAATTCATCACTTGATACAATTTGT
This sequence comes from Chloebia gouldiae, assembly GCA_003676055.1. Lineage (NCBI taxonomy): Eukaryota > Metazoa > Chordata > Aves > Passeriformes > Passeridae > Chloebia > Chloebia gouldiae. The sequence goes on along the minus strand of QUSF01000047.1, from coordinate 3,450,183 downwards.
AAGAATCAGTTTGGCTTATAACAGTTTCTTGCATTAACACATTAGTATTTATCAAATTATCAATACACATAATTATTTTCAAAATTACTTATATTTTGGAGGATCTAACCATGATGCTATCTCCTGCAGTATCTACTATCCTACCAGTGTTTTAATTCCCTGTGTCACTATCCTGATGTGACAGTCTCCTTCATGTGCCTTCAGAACAACATTACCTCTTCCATCCTGAAAGGATGGCGTGCATGGGGCACAAAAAGCCACAAAAAACATTCTTCAGATGCAAAATCCAACTAAGAGCAAGGGAAATAATTTGAGAATGAAGATGCAGGTTCTTATTGGGGGAAAAAATCATAAGAACATATAATTTTTCCTGTGATTATTGCTTTCCCTTGCAAGAATTCAAAAGTTCAAGTGCTTACATGCTAGGTAAGGATGTGTTGAAATTATATGAAAACCAGGCAGATAAGAAAAGGAAAACACTGGGTGAATTCACACAGCACAAGTTATCGAGGCTGAGAATTTAGCACCTATTTCACAAATACTAACACAGGCAAGGAATGCTACTGCAGAATCAATCCCTTTTCTCCCTATCTGTTCACCAAACAATGCATTTGCTAAAAAAAGAGAAACAAACATCATTTCACTCCCAGACAACACCAGCTTTTATAATGTACAGACAGTAAGGCTGTTCATTCAGGTAGTTAAAACAAGTAAATATGAAAAAATCTAAAAGCTAGCATGGCTACTCAAAGAACAAAACTAGGTAACACCACATTCTGTCAACTTTTATCACACTTGTGCAGAATGGGATGAATTCAAAACTTAAAGAAGCTCACACTGAGAGCAGAGGCATATGTGCACCTGCTGTGTCTGCGTTGCCAACCCTTTGGAAGGGACCTGACTTTTAGTGTGTCAGATTCTCATTATGTTTCCAATGTTCTCCCTTAATAAGCAGGTAAAATATTAAATTTCTATGTCTAGCTGATTCACAGCTAATGTACTAATTTATTAAAAATGGTATTATTCCAGATACAAAACACAGTTTGGTTACTCTGAAAGCAAAATATTTTGTTAGCTTATACTGAGTGCATTTGGATTTTGAGCACTGTCTGTTCAGTGCTGAGGTGTGTATCTTGTAATTCTCACTTATTTCTCCCCTACCAGCTTGGCTGTCCAAAGACAGTGCTTCCGATGGGGAATGCAATTTCCAGAAAGTATGTGACCCACTCATAATGAGACCACAGTCACTCAAGGAGACAGTTTAGCTAAGAAATCCAGCTGACAGAAGAAGATGGAGTTTTAGTTTACTTTTAATAATGTTAAAAAAAATTAATTTCTAGTAAAAATGTTCAATTCTTCCTGTAGATTCAATTTCTATAAAGGAGTAACTTTCAAGAGAAATACTTCACTCATTACACAACACTGTATACCTGAAAATATAGATTTAAAAATTTCCTTTACAGTAGCCAATTAGACAATAACACTAAGTTATACAAATATACTTTCATCCATCCTGGGAGCATTAATCACACTGACTTTGGAAAGTTTTTTTGTAGAATAGGTAAAGTTGTATTATAGGATGTACAGAACAAGTGGCAAAATCAGGATGGCATCACCTGCCTAAAAACTGTAATTTCAATCTGAAAACCCAAATAAAATGCCTTTATTTGTTTTTGGGGGTTTTGTATGTTCTGGGGTTTTAAGTCTAATAATGAGAAAGTACAAATAAACTCAGTTGTGCAAATTACTAAGGTTTTTTTGTAGTTTACCTCAAACACAAAGTTTCTTATTGCTAAAAGCAAAGAATAGATCTGGTGGTCAAATTCGCTGCAATTGATAAAAACATGAATTGCATATGAATTTTATTCATTTTATGCTTTTAATTTATTGATTCCCTCACATAGCTTTCTTCTCAAAAGCAGGAAACTTACTACACAAACTCCTCACTGATTTGAAGATCATCTAAAGATGCAGTATTTCCAGATTTCCAAATCCTTCTGCATTTCCTTTTATTGATGGCTGGAATTTATGTTCCTGCTTAATGCTCTTTAAAATGGAACAACAAAATTCAGTGAAGTATCAGAGAAATTAGGACAAAGCACCTCCCGTGTGCCAGGCAGAGTAGAGATCAAATAATGCTCTGAAAGAACTGTAAGTTTAGAGAAGAAAAAAAAGCTCTGCTAACACAGGAGAGCCTGCACTACCATATAAACAACTCCTACGAGCCAGGAGTACAAAAGTGTTAAAAACCCCCAGACATCTTAAATTTGGCCATATCAGCCAGAATGCTGAAAAATCATTCAGACAGAATGAAGTTGACTCATTAGAGCTGGCTGGAAGTTGCAAGGAAACAATGCCAGGACAAGGGCAGATTCAACAGAGGCACCACTTTCTGAGGTACACTCCTTGCATAGCAATGAGCAAATGGCGAGTGTGCTAGAAGGTTCTCATCACTTGGTGACATATAGGCTAATTAAGGAGGGAAAAATATATGTTCAACTGCTTCAAGCAGGAAGAGAAAAAAAAAAGAAGTTTCTTTCACTACAGTCTGTATCCAGGTAAACAGGATTCTTCTCTGAAGAGCTGTAACCCAGGCATGCACAGGCAGACCTAGGATGATGGGAAACAAATAAATACCACAGCTGAAGGATGCAGTAAGAGTGGCAATATGTCTGCAACCTCACAGCAGCATAGTACTGACAATACAGGATGATAACAGAGTCACTGAATCACTTAGGCTGAGAAAAATCTTCAAGATCAGCCATAAAAGCTATCACTGGGCTAGTCCTACATGAAACCATGTCCCTCAGTGCCACATCTACATGTCCTTTAAATACATCCAGGGATGATGACTCCACCACTGTCCTTGGCAGAGTGTTCCTGGGCTTGAAAATTCCTTCAATGAATCCAATCTAAACATGCCCAGTACATCTTGAGGCCATTTCCTCTTAGCCTGTTGCTTGTTACTTGGAGAAGGGACCTACGTCCAACTCACCAACAACCTCCTGTCAGGAAGCTGTATAGAGTGAGAAAGTCCCCCATGAGCTTAATTTTCTTCAGGCTGACCATCACCAGCTTTCTCAGCTGCTCCTCATATGACTTGTGCTCTAGACAAGAATCAAGAACAGAATCAAGAGCAAACACAATCCTTAACACTGAGAGAGAGAGAGAACAAACATATTTCCAAACCAACCTCTTTCCTCTCCAGCAGCAGGAGCCTAGTGAGGATACATGAGCAAAACCTACTGTTCATTTCTCTCAAATGTCCTCTCCTCAGATTCCCTCTGGCCATGACTTACAGACATCCTGACACCACATCTCCCATGGTTCTACCTCCCATGGCAAACACATGATACAAAACAATCTATCACTGTCTATCTCACAATGGTATTTGATGCCCTGATGCCCTTAGATCTAGTATTCAAAAAAACTACTAATTTCCTAATAATTCTCCTCACGACACTTATGATCTTTTATTAGAGCTCAACATCGGTCCTGTCCCGCTTCTTCTCCTGTGTCTTCATCTGGAAAGTCCTGTTTTATTCAATCATGTCACTTCAGGAAGATTTTCAGATCACTTGATTTTTCTGGCACCTAATATGATGAATTCTACTAGGTTGTCCCTAAGGATGTTCATCAGAACAGAACGTAATACTCTTCTTCTGGATCAGCATGCATTCACCCTGGCACAATTATAATTGTTCTGTTTCCCTATTTATGCCCAGTAATGCCCAATATAAGACTAACTCTGTGGATCCAAACTAAGCACTAACTTGAGATTACATGGAAAAGCCCTTTTATTTTTCAGGTATTCAGAGTATCTCTAATACCTCTTTATATGCTGTTGCCATATTAACTCAGTCCTCATGTGTACATAAAGTTAAGGCTCTTTTCTAGAAGCCAGGATTCTTCTATGCTTTTGACCACGGAATTGTACTTGCCACATATTCCATTCACTTACTCAACCCCAGAAGATTATTTTGCAACTGTTCACGCTCTTGTGTTCATTTATACCACCATGATAATCATCAGTCAAACTCTTCTATCTCACTCTTTTTTCCACATGACTTAAGACTATGTTGAAAAGAAATACCGGTAATAGCAGAAATCTCACTAAGACACTACTGTTTTTCTAAATTAAAAAGAAAAAGAGTATTTATTCTGCACTTAGTTTTCTACGTTTAAGTTGAATAATCAAAGAATCAAGAACCCTAAAATTCCACACAGGGTTACTGAGATGTTCTCAGCAAAGTAAGGGAATACCATCAAGTTCTCTATGACCAGTTGCTGTGGAGATATCACAACACTAGTTTTGGTCCATGAAGCAACTATAATCCACTATGCTATATCTAACTTGATCTCTTAGCAGAAGTAACAACATACCAGATAACTCAGATCAATTAGAAATCAGACTCTGCAATCCAGTTCTGAAAATAATGCTAATATTCTAATATGCAACAGGATATACTAAGAAATGTGTATTGTACTATATTCAGGATTCAAATAAAACATCTCAGGTTATACTGCAGTTTAGTAACTACATGTAGACTACTCACTAACAGCAATTCCAAATAAAATATATTTATTTTAACATATTTAAACATTCTCGTCTGAATGGTTTGTTTTCATAGCTTAATGTAATTTTTCAGTTGTGTTTTTCTATATATGCCTTGGCAAAACATTTCACTGTATCCAATGCCAACCAAAAGTATTTTCTCTGAAGATAAAATAAAAAAAGGAAAAGTCAGGATGCAGCTAAAAATAGTCTCCCTTTGCAGAGAGATGGAAAAGTGATGTTATTGGACACAGTAAGTATTCCCAGTAAAACACGTAATTTCTGGTACCTTAGAAGAAAAACTGTTGTTAGATTTCTGAAGATGCTATTGCAAATTTGGATATCTCTCAAATGTATTCATATACCACCTACTTGAGGAAGTAGACACACAGACAGATGGAAACTGCATGTGCATATAGCACATGACAATATGTTAAGCACTGTGTTATCAGAGGTCTTTGTGAATATGCTAGGCTTCAAATTCTAATCTGCAAGCACACATCTTACCACAACACACTGAACCAAAAATTGCTGTGCCAATTAGGATATAATCTCCAGCACCTTCTATGCTTTATGATAAGGATCAATAAACATTGACGATCAGAGACAGCTAATCAGAACAAAACAGGTTTTCAAGGTTAAATATCAAGAAGTGGTGGCTATGCATGCAGACTGTAAAGTCATCACGTGTGGTTTGTCAATTTAAAAGAAGATGGGATCACCTGCTTACCTCATGAGGATGACATCTGGTAAGGAAAAGGAAACCTTACATTTACTAAGGGGCATAATGGGTACAAATACTATCTGAAATCTTCCTTCTAAAAATGGGTGTGATTCAGCCACGAATATGCCTGATGTAAAGGATCAGCACACCTAATATTTTTATTTTAACTCTCATGACACAGTGCAGATCACACAATGCAGCTTCTATGTCAAAACAGTACAAGACAGTTAAGTTAAATTCTGGAACATTCTGAACATCCATTTTCTCTTTTTTATAGACAAATATTGGCTAACGAGGTCCAATCTGCAATCAGCACATTTTCCAAAGTCCCTCTTCTTAAAATGAGACAAACAAACTTGTGTAGCTGCTAAATTGCTAATGTGCTGGTCAATCCGCTATTCCCAATAAGGATTTGTATATTCATTCCTTCCAATAAGCATAAAAAGATGTAACGGAAAGTTGAACTTGCAGATAAAATAAAATGTAACTAAATCATATTTAGACATAAAGTACACTAGTTCTAATACAATATAAGCTTTCTCACATTTTTTTCAAAGCCATCACGACAGAAGATGAAAACCAGGCACCATGGCATCTTCTTTACCATTTTTTTTACCTTTGATTCTGCAAAGTTGAGTATTAATTAATCAACATCCCAAAGTATGCACAACACTGAAATAAATCTGGGATATTATACTCTAGAGACTTAACATTCCTTTTCTTACCACATTAAATTACCGTAGCTTACTATTTTACAAACACATTCAAAAAAAAATCCTCAAAATAAAATATCTTCATTCTTCCTTTTTATTTAGTGAAAATATATTTGAATCCAACTAATAGCATTGCAAGCTTTACTGCTTGGCTGGCTTATTAGCAGAAGAAACTCACAAACACCATCTATGTCAAAAATAAATCACACATTGGATCTGCAGTGGACATGACAGCAATGAGCTCTCTAGGACTTTGTCTTTCAAACATTCATTCCTTCAAACACACAAACTAAGTAAAATAAAAAGAAACCCCACAGAAAATTATTAAAACTAAAATGTTTATATGAAGAAAATGATCTGCCTAAACATCACCTTTTACAACATGTGAATGAACAGCTCATAATTTTCTGAAAAGAGTTTAACCACTACCGCATTTCTTTATAGTGTATATTTATCTGGTTAGAACACTTCTCAAAAAAATCACCAAATTTAAATCACTTCTAGCAACATCTTCCTCTTTTATTTTTGATACATGTGGACACAATACAGAAGACAGTGAATAAACTGAAAAGCCATATGTAGAATAAAACTTTAAGTGCACTATATGAAAACAAAAGAGACAATGTTTTGCTCACAAAGCATCACATATACTAAAAATGGCTTTCTTACACATGGTATCATGATCTACTAGTTTACTAAAAAAAATCAAAGCATTCAAACACTGAGTGTGGAAATCAAGCATAATGTCACTCTTAAGCAAGTTCTGGAGTTTAAGGTGAACATACCTGCTCTCCCAGGTTTTATATGGGGAAAAATGCTGATATTAATTAGCTATGACATTAAAAATACATAAAGAAATAAGTGCAATCCTTAAAGACAAAAATACTAGTCTTCTGCAAGAACCAGGCAGGAAAGTCTCACGAAAAGTCTTATGCAAATCTGGGAGACAGGTAGGTATATGCACAAAGTAGTATAGCTGACATTGCATTATTTCTTGTCTCTCCATGAATTTTACAGGTTTTGAATTCAGATAAAACTGTTCATAATTGTCTGTATATGTCCATAGTCTGTGTTTTATGCAGTTACTCTTACACCTAGACACTGACACTATTTTTCTTTATTAATGGGCCAACACTGTTACTTCATTGACCATTCAACAGGGTATTTGTTGATTTAGAGAGAACATTTTATCATACCAAACTGCTGTATTTTATCTGACAGTAAGCCAATAAAAACAACAGAGTTTCCCAAGTTAGTCATAATACTCTAAGGGATTTCTTTTGTTTGAACAGTTAATCCCTAGGACAACACAAATTAAAAAACGAAGTGGAGATTGTTTTACAGGTCATTTTGGCACCCCTCATTATCACATTTCTCTTTGTTTACCCATCATGTTGTTTTCTGGTCAGCAAATGGAGTTTTCACTTTTAAATAAGAGATTTAGCTTTAAACAGGAAACATTCAGAGATAGTTCTTATATAGGTCAGTAGTAGTTTATAATAAATAGATGTGCAAGATGAGCTCATGTTAAGCTTTTAATTCCCACATGATTACCTTACAATTCTGAAATGAAGGGATTATAAAGATGGGGCATACTTACACAACATTTTAACACTGTTACTTCCAAAATGAAATTCTTTAAATATTGTCTTTAAAATGCCCTTCCTAACGACTGCCCTTCACAACTAATCGAAAAATATAAGGAAATGAGAAGACAAACAAAGCAGCATTCCAAAGAATCACTGTGAGATGTCCCTGCACTGGGCCACAGACCAAAATTCACATTGCAAGAACAGGGATGTTTGCCATGGAACCACAGCTTGTCTTCTCCACTGCTGTTCCTCAGCTAATATCCAGGATTTCACTTGGCAGGATGGGTTACAAGGGCTCTGTGACTTTTCTGTGCTCCCAAAGGATCATTTTTTCCAAGACATTTGGGAAATTTTTGACCACATATATGGTAGCCAAAGGGCTTTCAATCCTGACTGCTCTGGCTCTGCTAATGACTTTGCTTGTAACTATCCCTAATTATGGCACTGGAACCATACAAACCATGTAGATTTGTTCAGTGCAAAAACAGCCAACACATACTTTCTCCAAAAGCCTGCAAAACTAAAATTATCTTCCAATTTAAGAGAATCCTGAAATTAGCCCCATCAAACTTCACCCACCTACTCCAATCTGACCCCAAGATCATTCCCACGTCATCCTTCAGGTTCGAGTCAAATCAAAACTACACTGTGATCCCTTCCAAAGAAAAGGGTCTGAAACAAAGAGGGGAAACACATGACTTCTTAGTTCAGGTGCAAGAGCAAATACACCTGAGGAATGATTTCCTAATAGAACATGGTTTTAAAAAAATATAATTAATTAAAATCTAACAATCTCTTCTCCACCCATCCCCCCAGAATGAAAAGAAACATAATGAGTTTGATATTTCAGTTGGAGGGTTTTTTGTGTTACATTCCTTAGATCTAGAAGGGAACTTTGGGACAGAAAAAAAAGGAGACCTCTAGTCTGCATATCTTCATAAGCACAGACAAGCGCAATAGAGTCACTTTCTGTTTGGTAGTCTGCCAGATTTAATGTAAGAATATAAAGCCATTCCACATCCCAAATTAATGCCCTAGAGACCAGCTTGTACAGCTGGACTGGCTTTAGAGGTCACTGGAAATTTAATTATCTGCACAAAAGCTAGAAAAATCTCAAACAAACAAAACAACCAATCAAAAACCAAAACACCTGTATGTGGATGAAGAAGAGGAAAAAAAGACATTTTTGCACTTCTTTTGTAAAACTAGCAGCAAGATAATTTCTTTAATTTAGACTGCAATGACATGGAGTGGAAGGGAGTTACTGACAACTTTACTGTAATATTACCTTAAGGAAAATAATATAAGAAAAATAATATAAATGACAGAAGTAGTTTTTAGACATGTAACTCAGCAAATGAACATTTTTTCTGCAGCTGTAAATAAATGACAATCATTTCAAGTAGCTGCTATAAAGGACTATATTCCTTTTAATTTAGGTAGCAAAGCCATTTTCATTTTATACTGCAATGCAAGGATTAAATGTATCTGAAATATCTATGCTTTTTTCAAGTGTTGTAACTAGTGTTTCAGAAAGCTTGATAATTTTACTTCTTACAGTAAATTTTTCTTCTTACAGTCTACACGCTGTTGGAGAAGAAAACTGAGTACAAATATTTTTAATTGCTGTATTAATCAAATTACCACATTTTAAAAATTAAACATTGGTTGTTAAGGATCAGTAAGTCTGTCATAAGAAGATCAGGAAACCAGGAGATGGAGAAAAAAATGTCATTTAATATTTAGAATATGCCTACCCTATACAGGAATAGACACAGAAATACCAACAATTTCTGAGCCCTTCTAACTGAGGTACCAAAAGCAGACTAGTTTGTCTGGTAGCAGAAAGCAGCAGGATTTGTCAGCTTAGGAAGAGTACTGCATTAATGCAGCTCTAAGGCTTGCAAAATTCTGCTTTGTTCAGTATCATGGATCACACAGATGTAGCTGACTGTGTATCTTCCTGTTGATTAAAATCCATCTAAAATCCACTTGAGTCTAGTGTTTGCTCTTGGATGGGTGGCTCTGAAGCCCAACACTTAGCTAACAAACACCAACAGGAACCGATCTGCGTGAATTTTTAAAGTATTAATTTAGGCTACAGGAGAGATTGGAGAACTTGTGGTTTTATGTTAAAAGAAATTCTCCTGTTAAGACCTTAAATATTGTAATTATAATAAACCCCCAAATTTTTAAAATTATCTGGTAACACTGAAAACCTCCAGTGCTTCCCACATTTTCAAGAGTCAAACAATACTTGCTTTGTCAACCTTGGTCAGCACTCTGAACTTCCTGCTGGGAAGTACAGCTGTCCTAAAATGGTACTGCTTATCACACCATGCTGGGAGCTGCTTCTAGAAAACAGTTTTGAAATTAAAAAATAATAATAAAGAAATGTAGCTTTGAAAGATTTTCCTCTACACAGCCTGGAAAAGGACTTCTATAGGAATCTAAAAGCATGCAAAACTCTCTGAAGGATTCCCAGTGCATGACACAAAGAGCAGTGACAGAACCCCCACACACAGGCACAGAGCTTGCAATACCTTCATAGTGGACGCCTCGGTTTCCAGTTTTGTAAGGTGATTTGAGTTATCCTCTAGCTCTTGCCGAAGATTGGAGTTCTCCATCTTTAATGCCTCAACTTGCTTTAACAATTGATCATATGAAGCTGCGGCCATCCTGGGCTACCCTCAGCCCTTAAAAAAGTAAGAGAAAATATTAAATTTAAGCATTTTAGAAAAAACCCTTCACTACTTGAATGTATCTAACCATAAAATCATATCTTTCTCCCATTTACCACATGACTTTCTAAACATTTAATTTAAATTCATTGCACCAAACTGTTAATGACTAGAACTAGTGCTAGATCAAGACTTTTTTCTGTTGGCTTCCATTTGGTGTGCATGATTAAGCAAATGAAAAAAGTTCATTGTCAATTGCATCAGATATTAGGGGAAGCTAGAATACATGAAAGAAAATCACTGCATCACACAAAAGCATCTTGACTACTGGCACTTCAGTATCAACAAGGAGAAATTGCAGATAATACACCATATATAGTAATCTTTGGGTAGATAACAAGCATCTTCACACATATCTAAAAGATGCTGCCTACTTATTTTAGGAAACGAATGGTAGTCACAGAGGTCCAATGTTCCTAGGAATACACACCCTCTGAGAGAGATGCTAGATGAAAGAAAACCAGTAAATACTGGGAAATTTTAACTGAAAAAACTCCACATCATCAAATATAGTAAATATGTAAGTATTTTGTAAAAATATCCTTCAAGGTACAAGATTAAAACAATTTTTTTCCACACAAAGTGATCATACTGCACCATTTAATTTAAATATGAAAGGCTACTCTTGATATCAAGGCATCCTATACTGTTTTCAGTAAAACTGTAACACAGTCCCAGAACACCAGCACAACTACTCAGCTATTATATAGAAGAGAGAAAAAGTACTTGATTTCAATTATGCACTACAAATTGTTCCCCACTTTCCAAACCAAAAGCCGGCAGAGTTGTTAATCTAACAATGTTTAACTAAAACATGGCTAATTAATGTTTGAAGCTCTTCTGAATTAATGCTATCAGTTTCTTATTCATCAGCCATTACAGAGAAAAAAAGGAAGCCTAGCACTTCACATAACACAAGTTACCCTTCCAATGTCATTGCAGACATTTCCTAAGTATATGGCTTGTAACTCAGAGGAAAAAAAAAACCAAAACCACCAAACTTACAGAGCAACATTGTTACCACAGTACTTTGGAAAAGAGGAAACAATTAAAACCTGTAATTTAGCATTTTCATTGTAACCTCTGAACAAACTTTGACCTTACTGCTCATGTAACCCATTATAAATCAAGTTTCCTCTTCCCAATGAAACTCAATTGAATTATCCAGTCTACTAAAAATAAGGTAAAATTATTCAAAAACATTTTGGTTCCTCAATACAAATTTTGAAAATTCTGTTTGACCTTTCTAAATTTAAACTGAAGAAAATGCAAAGAACAGAGTACACCACTGAAGCAAGGAAAAATAACAAAAGCTGTAGTGCATTTGATATGACTGGTTTATTTCCTTTCCAAGCACCTGCCACCATCAAAGGAGAAAGAAGACACCTGCCACTTATAAAATCATGACTTCCATGAATGAAAAGAATCTGTAACATTTATTTTTCAAAATATGGTCATGCTTTACTGAAGACCTCATTTCTGAGAAAAAAAGGCAATCTGAAATAACTTCTCTACAATGCAAATTCTGGATTTTACCATCCGGCTGTTTCACCTAAAAGGCTGAGTCTTGTCAAGACTCAGCAAAAACAAAAAAACACACAAACACCAAAAAATCAGTACGGACAGACTGCTTCTATTTCATGTATGTTTTTATTTCATTCATTCTTTTATCTATTAGGTAATAGTTTCCATTATTATTAAGAAAATTAATAGCTATAGTTCACATTTCAGAACACACTGCATGCACAAGCCCAGGAAAGGCTGACAGAGGTGAAGAACGCAAATTTTTCCCATTATTTGTTATGAATTAGCACTATATTGTAATAGTGGTAGAATGTTTTTACTGAAGTATATCAGTAAAATGTATCACATTTATTCATCTACATGTGATTTACAGAAGCTGCTCTGTGACACATAGGACATGCATTTTGTTTCTAGATAATAGTATATTTTTCTCCCATTGTTATAATTCATTACTAATGTGAAAGGACAGGTAATAACAAATAAGTATCCAGTTTTTCCATTTCCTGTCCATTTTTAGGAATTCTAAGTTACAAATTTGAAATTCAGAACAATCAGCCCCATTACTGAGATGTGCACACACAACAAATGAATTGGAGAAAAATGGATGAGGGGAGGAGCTATGGTAGAAAAACATAAATTGCGTAGCTCTGGTATTTTATGTGCATAACATTTTTTTGCTAAACGAGTAAGGATCCTGAAGGAGAGATTTGGTTTGGCTTTCCATCCTTCTGATTTAAGTTCCTAAGCCTCCTTTATTCCTGTAACATGAAAGTAGGATATCACCAGTAAGAGACAGTATCCTACCTCAGAGTAGAAGTGATTTCCTGATTTATTCAAATGTCAAGCTTTGTGGGTTTTCAGATTAAAAAAAAAAAAAAGCTGATTACCACAACCTGGGTAACTTTTTTTTTTTGCTTTAAATAGATGCCCAAAGGAAGTGACAATGTCACCACAGTTGCAACAGAGATGAACAGAAAAACTGTACATAGGTAAAGGAGCAGTTCAAAGACATCAAGATGACAGAGTGCAGTGCTGAAAGTGAAATTATTGGGCTGGAGGCAGGTTGTCAGCAAAGTTCCCTGAAAACTAGACTGTGACAGGCATTTTAAAATGTTTTGTTACTGACTTTGGCACAAGAAGTAGCATCAAAACTTGCTCCCATAAACTCAAGAAGTTGCACAAGGTCAGAGGACTCTACATCATACACAATGAATTTGACGAACTCAGAAACAAAGCAGTAGAAACAGGTGGAACTGCAGAGCATAGTGACACAGGGTCACTTACAAAGGAATCTCAAAACCTGGAGCAGTGAAGCCTCTCAGTAGCCAGCCTGCAGGTCACTGTGTGCTGCCAGTGCAACTGGCACAAGGAGAGGAAACACGATTCCCACAGTAATCAAATCATTTTACAAAGAGGTGGGTAAGAAGTGAATTTAAGTGGGTGCAGAGAAAGATATGAAGTGATCAGGGAATGACAGAGTATCTCAGAAGAGATTAGCCAATCAAACCCTGGCTGCCTCAGCACATCAAAGGCTGGAATGACACAGCCATACTTTGTTATTAGGGAGAGGAAAACACTGAAGAGGGAGAACAACATTTATGTTAAAACACAATACCGGCACAGAACAAATGGGTGTAAATTGGTCATTTATCAACCTAGGCTGGCAACATTAATTAGAACTTGTAGTTCAGTAGGATCCTTGCCAAGCATACTACACAAGGAGCCAGACTTCATGGCTCAAGAAATCCAATCCTGTATTCCTAAACTTCAATACAGACAATTGCTGTACTTATTACTGGTATCTCCAAGATATTTGCTTCTTCTTCTTCTTCTAAAATAATGCGATGCCAATGTATTTCACAAAAGACACCATTATTAAATCTTAAAATGGGTGAAACTGACAAAGGTAATGTATGACCTCAAAGCAGCTTAGGCTTTCTGATGCTGAACACTGTGTCATCTCTCAGGCACGTGATTTGTAGAGTGAAATCACAGGGCTCCATTACACATAAGCTGTTCCATGCATGAGATAAACCCCTCAAAATTAAAATCTGCCTCTCTTTTGAAAATACATTTTTACCAACTGCCTCAAACTTGACATATCAGATCAGAATTCAGGTCCCAAAATGATCCTAGGATCTTTGCTCTGAGTAAAAAATAATTATAAATTTAAAATAATTTATAAATTATATATTATGTTTTCTAAACACAGCACCATCAGCATAAATAAAAATTGACTGTACCACTTAATCCCCTTTTTGAAGTTTTTCAGTGGTTAAATTACTTGCCTTGAGGAAAGAGTTAAACTCTGGACCCTCTTGGCCAGAAAGGTTTCCCAACCACATCACACCTCACTTGGAGCAGAATTAACCAGCCCAAAGGAAAACAAGGAATACCTTAGACATGGCCCACTGGTCTGAAGCTCTACCACTGCACTTGCAAATATGTTCAACACCACTAGTGTCAGAATTGGCTGGATCAAGAATAAACAGCTCTTCTTTCTCCCTGTAAGAAACCACTACAGTGAGGGAGAATGGAGGAGAAGGGAAGAACTCTGACCTCCAGAATCCATTCCACATTTCACAGGCCCAAGAGAAAAGCCATCACAAATGCAACACAACCCACCTTTGTGAAAGTCACTATTATGCTTCAAGTCAAGCTCCCTTTTGCACTCTTAACTGCATTGTTTCTTCACAAAGTGGTCATCAAAGGCAAGAATAAATACATCCTGACTTCTCTAGATTTACTCTGAAAAATAACTGTCTCAGAATACAGAAGCTTTGAAATTCAATACCCTCATGAAAGAGGAAAGAGACGGCAAAAAATTTTATCTGTGCTACTTCCTTGACCCATATTTCTTCTCCATCTCCTATCAGAGTTAAGGGGAAATTGTGACAAGAAATTTCACGCTTTACTGAATCAGCACTTTGCATGAATATACATATCAAAGAGGAATTTCAAGCGGGATAGAACTCTTTTATGCACTAAAATCAAAATTAATGAGAAGCCTAAATTTATGCAAACATACTGTTAAGATTTAGATATGCATTTCCTATATTAAGAAAACTGTACCAGTAGCCACTGCCCAGAAAGGAATTTACATGCAATCATTTTGATATCAAATCCCAAGTGACAGGAAAAAAATGTAATGTTGCCTGAAAACTTAGAATTTCTTGATCGATCAGAGCCATCTTCTTTGAAATCAGCAAGCATATATACTCAATATGCACTGAAGTGTCAGAGTCCAGGACATCCCTCTGGCTGCCCCTGGATGTCTCCAGACCCTGGCAGGAGGTGTGAGACCTTGCCAAGAAGTCAAAAACACCCGTGTCTTCGATTTTAGCCCGTGGAAAAAGCTGCCAATTTTGTATGAGGAATTACAAGCCACAAGGGGTTTGAGTAGTGTGATATTTGGATTAACAAAGAGTGAAAAAGTAAAATCCTAGGGTTTTTAGAATGTAGTTCAGGGGGTCAAGATGGAGGGATTTGAGCATGTCCTAGACTACTTCTTCTTGTCCTCCGTGTCTTGCTGTGATGGTGACACTTTTTTATTGGTTTAAGGTAGAGACACACTATCTAACATAGATGATAGATATTGGCAAAATATTGTAAACATAATACACATAGTTATGAGCAAACTCTGCCTGAGGCCGGACGCAGAGTGTCATGGCCTCCTTGCTAGCCAGAGCTCGGCAGATCAGAGAAAGAATGTTACAGATAAGGAAGCATAAACAACCTTGAGAAGCTGATCCTACGCATTGAGACTCCTTCTCTGGCTGCACGGGCTAGAGAACAAGGACTTTAACAACCTTGGGGTTATCCCAGCTCCACAGACACTGAGATGAAGAGGTTCTACTTAAGAACCTCAACAGTTTGTCAGATATTAAATCTTCTTATGAAAATATTTCAGAGTCTCATTGGTTTTATGCATAAAATCTATCAATACTACCACCACATTGTACTACCACCAGTAATCATATTTACTCCTATGCACTGTAACTCATATTTTCACAATGTTATCTTCTTAATGTAACAAATTTAATTCTACAGGTAGCTACAATGTATCTATGTACTTATAAATTTTGATCTTTTTAGCCTTTGTATCCAAATTCTGATTTTTTTTTGTATCAACATTTAAATTGATTCTGTCAAAAGTTCATGAATATCTAAAATAAAATTTAGTAAGGCTGGGAAGGACCCTCAACTCAAATTTCTTTCTACATCCACAAATTCTATGGAGCTCTTCAATCCAGAGCCCAGTATCTCATCCTTGTTATTCTTTACCATTCTGTCAATTTTTGTCATTCATTTATAGGAATGCGCCTAATGGAGAATTGTGTCTTCAAGGGCACACTACACTGAATTCAGGGAGGAAATGCTGACACTGTCATGGTATTTTTCCAATTAGTTTCTCTAAACTACCTTTAAAAACAGATTATTTTTAAGCACTAGCCTAGGGGTTCTGACAAGCAGTGGTTGTGGCTAGTGGCGGGGGGGCCGGGAAGGCTGTGCCTTCTTTCCCAGCTGTCTGCTCCACCCATCTCCTCACCGCTCCCACCCAGGGAAGGGCTCAGCTGCTCAAGTAGCAGCTGCTAAACCACTGCAGATTACTGCTCGACTGCCAAGGTAATCTGAAATAGGTGTCAGTTTAAACTTACTGTGCTGGGTCATTAGCCACGATGCTTCAGCAGCTGTTGCAGAGCTATTTCCAAAAGAGGGGCATGGCTGACAGACAGGGGCAAAAAATCCAGCACAGCTGTTCCAAGCTAAGTAAGTTCCTTAAGTGGACCATTTTCATGCAGCTTCCTTATCTATACACTCATAAGAAAGAAGTGTGTGGGGGTTTTACTGTTCTTCTTTTGAACATATCAAACCACGCCAATTTGCATTAGTTCAATTTCTCTGTTAACTGAATACTGTATCGAATTTTCCATTATTCTGTTTGAAGCTTGCCTTCAGGTTTTCAACTCTGGCAAAATACCAGCACTCCAAGTGCTGTGTTCAAGAACTTATAAAAAATGAGTATCACTCTGTCAGAGATTGTCTTATCCATTTCAGTTTGGGCAAGCTTTCAAGGTTTGCCAATCTAAAAATGTTTATCCTTCACTAGCATTGTCCAATTCTCTCCTTCCCCACTCACTGGAAAATACTCCACTGGACTCAATTCATAAAAACCCGTTATCCTAATTCCCTCCAAACAGCAGAAAAAATATTTCTGCCTTCTTCAGCATCACACTGAAAAACTATGTTATTTCCATCTGGTCATAAGTCCATCCTTTACTAAAATGGCCTTTGTTGCCAGCATATTTGATCCTCCTATCCCCACCCAAATTTAAGAACAATCCCCCACATTTCAAGTCAGGAGCAGCTGAAAGGGTTTGTTTGAAACCATTTTGCTTGGGCTCTCTTCAACTGGGCAATGCGGGCACACAAATATAATGAGCTGTCTGGAAGTGGCTTTGAGTGTGGTTAGAGACAACTAAGAAAATACACAGCCCAGAATGAGAACTGCCCATGAGTGGAGCAGCAGATCTGTTCATGCTCTCATTCACTCTACTTGAGCCCACGTAGGTGAACAGAAATGGAGGAAGAAGTATAAAAAACAATCATCACAGAAAACTGCTCTTTATCCAGTTTCTTTTAGCAACAAGGGCTTTGAAAACAGAAACTTAATTGCAAGTTATATAACAGTAATCTTTTAAATAAATTTGAAAAGGATGACATTGAAAAAAATTGGTAACAAATCATACCAAATTACAATCACTAGATTAAGCATACTGTGGATTCCTGGGGTTTTCAACCCTCTAGATAAACGCAAAGGCCAGATGAAGAGCAATTACTGTTATTTATCCTAACACAACTTGTGAAAGCCTTAGTCCCTTTAAAGGGAGACCAAACAATTTTCTCTAAACTTCATTTGCATGAAGAAGATTTTTAGTTTTTCTACCCACTTCTATATGAAGGCTATTTTTGTGGACAACAGACTAAAACAAATCTTATTATACCCAACCTTCCTAAATCCTTTTGAGTGGGGACTGGGTAAAGACTATGTTTTTGTGTTTAATTCTCTCAGAAATTAATTCATAACTTGGCAAGAGCTTTCAATCCATAATTATATTTTGGGATACTTCTGTAAATTCAGTACTTGGCCTGTACTCACCAACCACGAACAGAAGCATCATCTGTTCATCTTATCCAAAAATGATAAGTGATGCATGTTCTCAGCATTCCGTAAAAGACCATGAGAAAAAGGAATGAGAACACCATAGTCTGAACTCTAGTGTGCCTCATTACGTGTCAAGTATGATAAAGGTCAAGTATGTGTTTGTGTGAAAAACGAAATAATTTATTGTTTGGAATGTCACTAAAGAATGCTAACAATGAAAAAAACATTCTTATTTATACAAAAAGTAAAATCAAGAAGTCATACATTTCAGCCTATGAACTGTCAAGTCCAGCTTCTTTACACTGTCAAGAAAATTCCCATTTCATCCTTTATAATTCTGGGTTGGGAAGTTTCTTAACTTGTTAGTCATGCTGTATTCAGAATATGACTGTGAAAATTTGAAACATGATTTGCATTTAAATACTATATTGAACACAAACTGCTCCAGACATCATTTGAATCATAACTCACATTGGATCAGGAATGATTCACAAGCCTGAACACTCGTCCTTCAAGATGATCATCTTCGTAATTCATGACTAATTGTGTATGCCCTCACTGCACATGACTTGCTCCTGTTTACTTTCACATTTCTCATAACCTTTAATGATTCAATTCTAGAAAGTTTAAGCTATTAAAAAGCCTGACCTATTAAAAAGTCTGAGGTATTTCTTTTCCTGCTAAACCACTGCAGATTACTGCTCGACTGCCAAGGTAATCTGAAATAGGTGTCATGAAAACATAAACTCAAAAAAATTAAGATTAAATAAATCAGTTATAATTTAAAACACTGTACATATTATAAAAATATTTAATACAATAAATAAGTATTTCTCAATCTTGGGCGACCTATCACGGCCATCTTCAGGATTCCCTTCAGTACCTTCAAGGACCAGAAGACCATTTGTCTTGCAGGAAATATATCAGCACCTGACCACACAGGTGCTGCATGAATTTTGGAAAACCATTAATGGAAACTAGGCCTTTGCTGACAATAACTTAGCATTGTAGCATATCATTAGTAGTATGGCCTATTTTAAACAAGATTTCGCCAAACTAATAAAATAATTTACCACATGTCATCAACATAAACATTTTTCCAACTAAATCAATATGCATACTGAAATCCAATGTAAGAATTTAGAGATCAAGGGAACCAATTGTAGGCACATGCATTTCTAACTTGTGCTGTATCTTTCCATGCTGATATAATAATGGCATACTGTCAGAAGATGTATAAAAACATTTGTCATAATGAAGTACTTTGTATTTCAGGGATGATGTTTAGTAAAGTATGCACCCATAAATAAAGTATTATATTTAAAAGTGATCTTTTATTCCAGTTATCATTTTAAGCGTGTGACTTACAGAACTATTACAATGGTTACACAGAATGGTAATATTTAAGAGTTAAAAAAGTACAGGAAGAAGCATCACCATAATAATCATCATAATCACTACTGTGCTTTTGTCACTCTCTTTCCTTTTAGAAAAAAAGGTGTTGAAAAAACCTCTGCATCTTCTGTATCTTTGAATTTCAAGCAATTTTAAGGAAGGCTCAAGATGCCAAAGCAGAAATATCTATTATCACCAATCTACCTATTGAAACCAGTTATTCCAAATAGTAAGTTCTCAAGTGGTGTTTTAAAATGTAGTATTATCCAAAGCCTCACTAACTGATAAAATGGGAGATTCATGATTCTAAAAATATAGAAAATATTTTGAGGGGATATATAAAGTAGGTATTTAAACTGCGACTTTTCTTTATCAAACCTTTTTTGCGCATCACTGTATTTAACAGAACTGAGGAGATGATCATTTTAACAGTTACTTCAAGTCCCCTTAAAAATAAAGAAGAGTCTGGTTCCAGGAAATGGCTTTCAGTATACGTATGTATGCGTATGTATATTTTCAAAGAACTATAATCTTGGCAAAATACTCATAAATCTATTACCTGTATTAGATAACAAAAAAAAATTAACCAATGGGAAAAAGACAGTAAGAAAAAAAATACAGAAGCATTTTCAACAGAACAAACAGCAAAGGGTGGAAGAAGTACTTAAAAACATAAAGAGATCAATATCGTGCCATTCACGTATGCACTGAAATTTACTGAAAATAATTCTAGACACACTAAGAAGCTGTGTGTTTCTTGCTACGCCTTTAAAAGGCATTTTTCAGGGTATGACTCCAAATCAAGTCAAAACCGGGCCCTACTGGTCCTCTAAAGAAAATCCTATCAAACGAAAAATGCCCTTTACAGCCCACAGACAAGGTCTTCCATGTGAGTCGATAGGAAGAATACCGTATCTTGACACGAAACCCGAATAGGATGAAATGATCTGGCAGCATATGTGTCCTCCAAAAATTGTCACATATTTTTGCAAAAGCAAGGAGCGCTCTGCTAGCAATGACCTAATTACTAGCATAAAAGCTGCGTATCTGACAAAGGGGAAGAAAGGACCCACTGCTTCATACATAATTTATTAAGATTTCCCACAGCATTCAGGTTAAGTCGTGGACCCAAGCACCTCTTTGTGATGTTAAATAAATCTGTGAGAAGTCAGCGGATCCCAGGGCGCGCCGAGGGCGCAGCGCTGCCCCCCGAGCGCTGCCGCCGGCCGCCCACCCGCGCGTCCCCCGCGCTGCGGCAGCGGAGGCGCCGCCGCCGCCCGTCCCTAACAAAGCCGGGCCGGTGCCACCCGCGGGCCGCGCGTCGCCGCCTCCGTGGCTCTGCCCGCACCTCCGTGGCTCTGCCCGCACCGAGACCCCCGGCCGCCGCCGCGCCTCTTCCTCCTCCCGCTCCTCCCGGCCCCGCAGCCCGCGCAGGGGCTCCGCAGGGCTTTGTGCCGCCGGCCGGCGCGGCGCGCTGCGCTCGGTCCCGCCCGTGGCGGCTCCCCGCCGTGGCCGCCAGCCCGTCCCCGCGACTGCGGGGCTCCCCTCCCCGCCGCGAGAAAGCCCTTTCTCGCACCCCCTGTTTTTTGGTTTTTCTTCTTGGTTTCCGGGGGGAGGGGTGTTTTTTTTTTTTCTTTAACCTGCAAAAGCGCCCCCTCCCTCCGACCCTTGCCCGTCCCGGGCGCGGCGAGCCTCGCCCGCGCGGGAAGCCGCCGCCGCCGCCGCACTCACCCCATGGCCGCGGCCGCCGCGCCTCCATCCCCGCGCCAGCGCCCGGCCCCGCCCGCGCCACCGGCTGTGCCAGCGCCGCGCGCACGGCGCGGCCCCGCGGGTCACGTGCGGCGCAGCCA
>QUSF01000047.1:3402708-3423923 GCA_003676055.1 Chloebia gouldiae | reverse complement strand
CTTCAAGGTAGGAATGAAAAGAGGTTCTGCGTGTTCGTAGCATTAAAGCTCACCTAGAAATACACTGAGACACTGCTTATTAAAAAGGCAGCAGGAAGCGTGTCCTTCACGGGCATCTCAGATTTCTCTGCGGTTCAGCAAAACATTGTTTTCATGTGCTTTTCTGATATGAAGTTATTACAGCTCCTTGGTAGCTTAATAACAAATCAAATATATTTCACATTTAAGCGATGTTAAATCAGAACAATAAGTTCTTGGAAAAAAATCTAAACCACTTGGAAAAAAATCTAAAAGACAAATGAATTTATGAAATAAATCAATTTATGGAATCATCAATTTCAGAAATTATCTCTCTCCAAGGGTAAGGACGTAACAACATGTTCATGAGGATGACATAAAACCTCACAGAAGCACACTACTGAAATCCAAGACACAGGAGAAATTAAGCCATATTTCAGCTATGTTTGTTTTTCACTTTAAAAAACAATTATCCATGTAACAGCCCCTATAGGAATATTTTTAAAAACTTTGATATAAAAGTCAGCTTTGGAGAAACAGCACAATATTAAGCCATTTAAATCCCCTACAATGACTGAAGAATAGCTCTATGGGCAGTGTGCCCCATCTCAACAAAAAAAGGGCATTATAGAAGACATCTGAAAAGCTACAGTGGTTCCTCATCTAGAGCAGAACAATGCCCTTCCCTGTGGTATGTTACATAAATTATGGAGTTATATGCTTATAGAAGGGGACATAAGGATAGGTAACTCATTAAAAACATATTTCCTGATATGCCTTCTTATAATCCTTCATTCTGCTTATAATAATCTTTTTGATTAGCGTGAGACAAGCAAACATGTAGGACCTCATGGTTGGGATGAGATTAAATTAAAAGCACTGCGAGCCTGTGCATGCATGCAAGCAATTGCACCACACGTTATTTAAACACTACTAATTTCATTTGAGCTGTTTCCTCATATACCTTTTTCCAATCAGAGAAGGCAACATTCCACACTCAGAAAAGATACCCTTTACCAGATAACCTTATATGAAATGTCTTCACGATTCAGAAGATGTGTGAGACGCCATTTGCTACCTTCAGGACAGTTTTGCACAAAATTCTAACTTCAACACTCAGGCTGACTGCAGAGGTACTGTCACTTCAGCTGTTCTGGTAAAACACTTTAAGCCAAAGTTAAGTGGGCCATTAGTCAAGAGTGTTCCAGGCTTTATGATTTTTTGCTATAAAGCTTGTATTAATTACAGTAATTGTTGACGTAATATGGTTTATGGTGGTTTATGATCCACTTGATTCCATTTCACAGCAACCAAGTTCATCCTCCCTCAGCTGTAACAAATTGTCACAGTACTCTTAACAGCTCAAATTTTAGAACCTAGATAGTCCTTAGACCTAAAGCCACCTTACTTGATATCTTAGTGATATACACCACTGCTCCACCTCTCAGAAAAGCAAACCAAAATCTCCCAGTTGTTATTGTGAAGCTCTCTCCATCCTAAATTCTTTACGTTAGTGTAAGTGTACATTCAAATAAATACAGACACCACTCAACACCTGTGTTACCAGTTGGCAAATTTTTGCAATAGGAGTTATAGCTTAATACCAAATCAGGATACTCCTCTAATAGTTTTAAATCTGAAGAGTGGCAAGCATTCAGATCAGAAGTGGCAAGTGTCACACAACCTGGAATGACTACGTGTGCAAAGATGACACTGGAGAACCAAAGAAACTGAAATACTATGTACTTTAAATTCCAAACTTAAAAGTGAAAAACTAAGTTTTGAGAACCCAAACCAGATGTACTAAAGATGGAAGGCTACATAATGTATTTATTTACACAGACCATAGTGCATTTTCTGCAGCTCTGAAAAACTAACTGTAGTTCCCACTATGTGAAAAGATTTTTGCTACTACTGGTACTGGTTAATCCTTTTTGAGTCTGGGAGTCACAATCTGAGCAAATTCACTGCTCTGTAGCAGTGAATAAATAAATACATAAATAAAGTTCCACATTTATTTGCAGAACAAGCAGAAACACAAATTCTTTAATGCTTTTTGCCAAGATGACACCTGAGTGGGAGGGAAAAACCCTTCCCTTCCTCCCTCATTGTAATGCCCATTCTATTACGATTTCATAAACATGGCAGCTTATGGTCTATGTCACATGTACTTGCCTCTGCAGCAAAATCCAATATCAAGTCAAATTCAGTTTAATAAACAGCATGCTTTGACCCTTCCCATATGCATCTTCCAGTGGTGTCAAACCACTGCTATACAGGTGAATATATTCCCTCAAAACTGCTTTCTATGTGCAGTACTAGATTTTCTTAATAAAACTGATACCAATGAAACACTGTTTGAGGAAAAAAAAAAGTCAAGCTTTCAGGAAAAAAGAAAGGAATTTTACAGGAAAAAGTCTTTAGGCTAAGTTTATTTTTGGCTAGTTATTTTCTATCTGGCAGATGGAACAAGATGACTTTTTCATTCTTAGAAAGAAACCACTACCAAGACAGACTTAGCAATACCTGCAAGGTATTACATAAACCCACCCTTTTAAATCATAAGAGTCAATTCTCTGCATGAATCCATTTAAGTTATCAAATCCAAAGGATAGAAAATGTTAGCATCTAAAGATACTTGTTAAGTTTCAAATTACTTCTATGATTTTGGACAAGATCCCTGCAGCCTACTTAGCCCAGCATTCTCAGTCAGATGAGAATTTGGATCCAGAAATGGAATTGGCAGTATTTTTTAGGCAATTCTTGATGCAATCTATATGGTACGTGTTCCCATTGCATTTATAAAAATATATTTTGAGACCAAATTAAATCGTCATTAACTGTTACAACCCACTATTAAGTAGTGCTAATTAGAATCTCCGAGTAGATTAAGGTCTGAATTTTTAAAAAACATATGGCACATCCCCCAAAGTATCAATCTGCCGCATAAAATCATGACTACTACAACAGAAAATGCACGAGGTTTTAGATAGCTGGCTCATAAATGGGATAATTCTCTCAACGTTTGGAACCTCACCCTCTGCAGCAATACTCTTCTCCCTAGAAACTTTTAACTACTTAATATATTTTAAATGATTGATATTTCATTATTAGTCATTGAACATGAACAGAATTACCTACCCCAGAAACCCTGGGCAGGGAGCGGTTGGGTAATGAACTAAATTCTCTCTCTGGTGCCAGGAACTATTTTGGCATTACTTGCAAATGTGAAACAATAGTGCTGCTGAGATCTTGCCTTCAGAATCTTCTAGTGAAAGATTTAGGCATTGGCTTGTATTAGACCGCACATTTAAAAAGATGGTACTTCACAGATTTCACTAACAAAATAAACTGAAGATATTTCATATCTATTTTACATAGACAAAAATTTCATTTCACTACAGGACTCCATGACAAATTTTAGCAGCTGCTGTAACCAAAGTTTGTCTTATGCCTTTCAACTTGACATGGGAAAAAAAAATCAATGAAGCTTCAATGTACATTCTTTGTTCCTTATTTTCTTTAGTACTGTGAAGGTACATTCACATCTCTCACTACCACACAAAGACCAGGTTTCCTCTGAGGCCTATCCTTACCATGTGACCAGGACCAGTGAAAGTTTTCATATACACACTTGAGAAAACTCATAACTTCATCCCATTGGCATTAGTATCACTGTTGTGGCCATTAAGAGCTGTAGCCCTGCTTTCTCCATCATAATTGTCTCATATATGTTTCATATTATTTCCCCAACTATAGGAACTTCCAACTAGAAAGGTCATCAGAAAAACTTTTTCTGAAGATCAACAACCTAAAGGACTGCCTTTCTCATGCAGATGAAGAAAGAATGAAGAAAATAACTTTGTTATTGTTCCCAATGCATTATCCAGAACGCATGCCGTAATCCTACAAAACCAAGAATTTTCTGTACTGAGAACAGATTTTCTACTATACTAATGTACTAAATTCCACTTTTTTTCTCCCCTTCCCTCTAGGAAGCTGTGCTACCAGCTCCTGAACTTGAGAAGATTTTTCCACAAGCAATGAAGCAATGACAAGGTCTGTCCTTCCTTGTCTGTGGGGTCAACTAACTACCCCACAGACATGTACCATAAGCTAAATGAGAAAAGCAGAAAAATACATGCTCTTTAGTTATTTCATAACTAAGTCAGAGGTACAGAAATACATTACTTGGTCTTTAAATCCTTTACTATTTAATGCTCTCTACTGTTTGCCAATTCCTTACTTTTGTCCATAAGTAGTCTGCTCTCTGCATCTCCCACTCATGCTTTCTTCCCTCTCACTAAACTTTTCCATCTGCATGAAGCTTTCTTGCTTTAAATTAAAAAAAAAAATAAAGGAAAAATACTGCTTCCTCACATCTGTTAGCTCTAGTGTGGAGCCATAGCCCAGCCTGCAATATTAGTCACATTTTCTAAAAACAGTAAAGCAATAATGAAGAATTTGTTTAGCAAACCCTTAATTCAGTGTATTTCACCATCCACTTTTCTATCTCAGCTATATAATAAGCACCACCTGATACAACTTTGTGTCACATTTCCTATGATTTCCTCCTCCACTAATTAAGAACATCACACTATCCTCCCATTGTATCACTCCGTTTCCTCTGCTGTAGCTCTTTCAGGCTTGTTAGGTAGTTTACTGTATCTACATATTGTAATTTTCACTTGCTTCATGGATGGTGCTTATTCAATCCACTAAACGGCTCAACCTTTGAGGAAATTTGGAAGTTGATTTTAGAGATGTAAGCTATGAATCTTATCATTTGTCTGTAATGTGCAGAAAGTGAGTTCACTGTGATCTGATAAAGAGCTGACTTTCAAGTGTAGCTTAGCCCACTGACCAGACTGTGCTGGTATGTGCCAACCCACTCATTTCAACTGCTTATCAGCAAATTTGAAAACTTATAATTGCACCTTTTAGCCCATCTGTAATTCTGTTTCAGTAGTCTGTTAATGGTATTGAAGGCCGAACATCTTAATATAAAAGCCCTCGGTCAGCATACCTCAGGGATTCTCTGGTGATTGTTTTTCAGATGGAAGGTTATTCCTAGGGGCCTTTTTGCAATAATACATAGTTTTTCTCTCTTCTCCACTGGGGCCATAGATTAGAAAAATACATTTAAAGAAAGACGAAAACCAGTATATTTTCCCATGTTTCTTGGGTAATCTCAGACTCTGGATCTGTCTGATGGCAGATCTGCACTGAGTGCACACTTGGAACACTTGCAGTGGCCTAGGTTACAAGATAAAGCACTATTTTGCAGCTTCTTCATACTCAGCATTAACCATAAGAAGTCACGGTATTCACATGACACATGGATGACTGCATGTCAAGTGGATGGTTAGACTCAGTTTCTTCTTACACTGTGGCTGACAGAGGTCCCTGCTAAAAGATGGATGCTACATGGCTACATGTAAGCTTTACAGTGACTAGGAGCACGCCAGAATTCTACAGCACTCTGACAAATGGAAGCTCTATCAGTGGAATATTTACCTTTTTCTTCACAATCTTCTTTTCAGTCCTCCCTTTGTTTGGTTTGAACCATATGTTCTTAATGCAAGAGCTGATTTCTTGTAAGCATTCTGACATTTTAGTAATAATAAATCAGTTAGCTGAAGGTCATCTATTTAGCTGAAGGTTATGAACACGTTTTTTGCCAATGGTATTTAAAAGGAGGGAAAGTTAATTTTTGTGGAATCCTGTAAGCAACGACCTTTTCCAAAAAACATACATTAACAATGACCATTCTCCACGTGTGCTAAGATTTAAGACAAAAAAAGTTCCAGCTAGACACAAGCTTCATAAAATCCACCGCATTAAGAAAGGCTTTGACAAGATCTAGAAACACAAAGATCTTAATAAGTCATGGCTGTGAGTTCTCTCGCCATAATTAAAATATTTTGAACACTTAAGATTAAGGCTCAAGCCTTAGAGGCTCTTAGGTACAACAGGACAACGGTATCAAATCAATCTAGAAAAACTATCATTTACAAGATAAAGTGCTGGCAAGGAATCTGAGGACACATATATCATACTCAAAGATATATAAAAAAATTCCACATTTCAGTACATAAAAGTAATTACTAGGGAGTTTGAAGAAAGACCACAAATAAAAAATGGCTTGTCAAGGAAGATTTATGCTGTATGGTTTGAGGAGTACAACTTAGCTGGTTTAGAAAAAAGTAGGCTGTTTTTTATCACTGTATACTGAAAATATTTTTAAGTGTCACGAGTTTAAAGAGATCCATCAGCACAGATCAGACAAACTGGAAATTAATTTCTCAACATTGCTGCAGTTAATCAAATCACAAAAGTTCAATAGGAATTAAGCCCACAAGTTGAGACAAAGTATTTAAAAAAATACCAACTTTTACTCTTCTACAGCCTCTAATGTAAGGGTCACACTGAACAGTGCTGGGATCCACTTCAGGACCAAAATACATGAAAGTTTACAATTCAGTTAATTCAGAATTTAATTCCTTGCAGTGTGCATATACTCATAAGGTCTTGGAACAATTATAATCAAGTCTCACACCACCAAGACTGAGCTGATTGCTTGGTAAGGTTAAGAAAGAAAATCCCCCAGCTAATTTCTCGGGACCAGTACATAACTTCACCATTAATTGATTTCTGTGCATGCAAAGATGAGCTGCTGTGGGAAGCTGCCCTCCCGCAGAAGGAGGAAAATTCTATCTCAGGTGAAAACCAGGACAAGAATAGACTTGTGCTCTTAGGTAGCACAACCCTCCAAGACACCTGGCCAATATGCAGTTTTTCTGCTCACTGCCATATTAATCATTGCAAATAATGATTCATGTCATATTTTTTGGCTAGCTTTTGTTTTGGAAGCACTCTTACTCTCTTCAGCTTATTTATTCACCGTAAAAATGTGTCATGGGATGATCTGGGTCTCACTCCCTTAGAGAATTGTTGTTACACAAGCCTCTAGGCAATAGTGGCATACTAATTTCTTCCCGTCCTCATCTGGCACACCGTTTAGTCAGTTTATTGAAAGTTAAAAATACACAGCCTCAATTCCAACTATGTGTGGCTGGTGTGGGTGCAAGGAGTTACATTTTTCTGTTGGAGTTTTGAATGAATGACATCTTTAAATCTTAATTTCAGTAACACTAGTGGGGGGGAAAGCTTTTTTTCCTTTCATTGGAGAAGGAATTGTTTTTATAAAAGTCTAAGAAATCTACAATATCTTATTCTCCTAATAATGAAGGTCCAGCTTACTGAATAGCCAACAGGGGATAAAAATTCAAGCTGCTCTGCCCAGTATTCAAGCAGCATGAATACTTTTTTTAAATTGATCTATCTGTGGAGTAGAGAAACAATATATATTGGAAATATTCATTGTATTTCTAGACAAGCTGCTTCCAGTACCAAGCTCTACAATAGTGCTCTGTGATCCACATTTTTAGGAGTTGCACAAAACTGCCCTTTGAGCCACCTTGGAAATACCATGCATCTTCAAAGTAACAAAAACAGCATCTGAGACAGCTACTATTGAAAATTTACCACTACCCAAGTTACTGCAGTACATACTGGGAAAAACCAGTTGAAGAAAAGGACTGATACCCATGCCCAGAGCAATTAAAGCATCAGTGGAGTAGAAGAGCAGAAAAAACACATTTAAGTCTGTCAAAAACTGAGAAGGGAGGAATTTCTTGGTCTAGATAGAATACATATTTCAGTGCCAGCTTCTCTTCCTTGAATCCAATGTCACAAGATACTCAACCAAAATACTTAAACTGTAATGCACTAATCTTAGAACCCATAATAGAAATGCATGATTAAAGTATATAATGTTGCAACTCTGAAGAAACAGGTTAAGATGTAACAATTTAAAATTAACATTACTGGTGTACTTTTCATCTTAGATTTCAATCCCTATAGTCGTGGGAAGGGAAAATTTTAATTAATCACAACAGTATTTATAAAAGCTCTCCATCACTAAGTGTACTAGAAGACCACTTTTTCTCCTAATACATAATCCGAATATTTCAATCTTAAATGGAAAGACTGTATTTGCAAAACTCTCCAGTGCAAGTCAGCTAGAACACCAGACCTTAGTCGTATTTGACACAGTCCTTCTCAGCATGGATTTCCATTTCATAAATCCCTTATTCGTTATAAATACATTTATTTCTAATCAAGTACAGAATCCCTTGCTAGAAGTAATTTGTAACATTCTTATGTTAGAATTCAAACTACTTCAAGTTTAAAGTTTGCCTTGCAAACTCAAGTAAACTGAGCAATCCCAAGAAAACTTGGGCAAACAAACATAATACATTCTTTCTACACAAAATAAAAAATCCAAATAGAGTAGTCTTGCAGGGAAACTTAATGCCTGAAAATTAAGGTAAGCTGAGAGCTCAAGAATTGTAAATATTTCCCACAACACTGAAGGAGTTAATTTTGTAAGCTAATTATCCCAGGTGGCAAGAGAAAGGCAGAAATCTTCACAGTAGGTAATACTTGTTCTAACAAGGAAGAAACAATAAGAGAGATCTCATGCCATTGATAAAATCCCTTCTGTCACTCAACAGAAAACCAAAGTCATTATCCAGAAACACAATAGGCAGTAATTGAAATTTTCTTATTCAAGACTATGAATGAGCTGTTGTCCAGTCTCACTTCTTTATTTTTCTGCTTTACTTGATTTTTTTTTTTTGCCCCATCTCATGACCAGATACTTTGGAATTTTATGCAACATTCACTCATGGCACTCATTCATCACATTATCACACACAGGCATGACGAAAGTCACCTGGATGAGTGACTCAACCAGAACTGGCCCTGTGTGCCCAGATGTGCACCCACCACACAGAAGGGTGGGACAGCACCTGTGACAGCACACAGCCACTCCACAATGTCCAAGCAATTCCAGGAAAAGTTGGAGTCACAGTGTGACTTCACTGAGTGAACTACAAGACCAGGGGCTTTCCAGTCTACACCAGGCCGATGCTTTTCCTGGCGTTCTCCTATTTACTGGTTTTTACCCTTCCTTTCCTGAAGAGCAAATGCTGCCAAGTGCTGCTAGGGAGGCTCGTGACAACCTTATTGCCCAGCAGTGTTCTGCACCATGGGCTTTGAACAGCAGAATTGCTTTAGCACAAAACCTGTGTCTTTTTAAGGATTTGAGGTTTCTACAACATAAAGCAGTTCTGAAGCTTATGGGGCTTCTAGAGAACAGAAGCAATATAATTATATTTAGAACTTAGAAAATTCAGAACAGAGGCAAGAATGATAGAAAGCACTATCCATCCATGTTCAGAAATGGTACAGTAAACTTAGAAGGAACACAGATTGAATAAAATAGACAGTTCTTCTTCAAACAGTGAACCAGGTGGCAAACTGCCCACACAATTACTTGTCATTCTAAAGAACGCCATCACTTCTACATCACTAGTCAGCAAATTTTCAAACAACAGACACTGTCTAAGGAAGTAGCAGAAAAGTACTTTCCAAAGCCGCCCACACTCAGAGCCATTGACTTCTAAGATAAGAGTTAATATATTGGCAGAGACCAAAAATAAAACAGCCACAGCAGCACTGGTATCTTGAAGGTAGACACATTTTCCAGTATTTTCTGAACAAGTTATAATATTCTGAACCACCTGAGACTAAATTAGAAAGCAGTGAATTACAACCAGGCTTTGTCACTACAACAAGTTTCAAGTCTTCCTTGCTGCACACATACCAGACTGTCACATGGACTCTTCAGTAGCTTCACATCATTCTGGGCACTATTTCACTTGTGGAAAAAAAAAAAAAAAAAAAGACCTGGAAATCTTGCTCACAAGTAAAATTGAGAGAGTGATTTGGAACAGTATAAAGACAGTCATGTATGGACAACTACTCTTTCATGGAAAACAAAGCAATACACAAATCCACTGGTTTTAGAGGAAGACAAGTTCTCTTTCTCCATTCAATTAATTCTTTTCAGCTTCCAGCACTTGAAACATTTTTTTTGGAAAAAGCTTTATGAATCAAGTCTAGTTCTCAAGGTCTTAATGACATTTAGACATTTAATTAGCAAGGCATCACTTGGACTGGCATGTAAAGCTTTTGTCAGAGACCTAATTCCATGCCAATTCAAGCATCCCATTAGTCTTATATTAACTAAAAGAAGCCTCATAATATTCTGGCTACTTGATTGCACTGGCATGCATTAACACAACTGTGGAATGAATCTAACTGAATGCAAGGATATAAATTTACAGTGTATACATGTTAAATTAACAAAGATGTTCTAGGACAAAACTATAATAACCATATATGTATATGAACTGGTACTCAGGCATACTTTGCGCTTCTTGGTACCCTGTATGAAATGTCAGTGACACTCAAGTGAAAAAAAGGAAAATAAAGCAAAGAGATTAACTTAATTAAAAATGTTTAATTGGTTCCAAGCTATGCAATGCTCTTAAAACTTTCTAGAGCTCATTCTAAACATAGACACTTATATATGTGAAATAAGTATCATTATTCTATGTTGTCATTTCTCCTATAAACATGTTCAGTACATTGGATTTCTAAAAAGTCATTACCATATATAACAATACATATAAACAAATAAGATATATTTGGAACAAAAGAAAAAATCACAATGCCCATTTTCATCTCTTAATTCTAATTTCGGCCTGTAGTTTTCACTGAAGTAACAAAACAATATGTAGAAAAATGCTAGATATCATTTGCATGCATTCTATAAGGTTTTTTCCTTGCTTTTGTGGAAACAGTCACTGCTCCACTACAATGGGCTAAAATTAGAGTCCTATACAATGAACTGTTTGCAGTTGAACAATTTGAATACCATGGAACAAAACCCTAATACAGTAATTCTGCTGAAATACAGAGAGGAAGGAAGACCAGTACCACAAATGATTAAAGAGACAAGTATATGAAGAAATTGGGAAGTATTCAGTTGTCTTTAATTCTGGTATTTATAAAGTCTGTAAACAAATTCTATTGTATACTAAAAAATTATTTTTAAAATTAGTTTAACTTTACATTAAAAAATCAACCGTGTGGAAGGATATACAATCATATATTGGATTTCCTAACCTTGGAATCTCATATATTTCAGCACTACCTGCTGACACTATCTCCTCAGCAATGACGGGTGACAATTGTAGCATCAGGGTTACTGGCTCTGAAGGTTTTACTCCAAAACTGCTGACAAATACATTTTTGATGCAGAAGTAAGTAAATTGTAACATAATCAGCTTTTTTTTTTTTAATTGGTCTAGATCCTGGTGTATAGCAGCAGTTATTTTTGTTGCACACCACCTGCTGATAGCCAACAATTTTACCCAAACTTCATTCCACATCCAAGTCTTTCATGACTAATACATAGTAATCAAGGAGACTTTACTTGAGCCCTTGGATTGCAAATTGTGTGGGAAACAGCTTAGAAAGAATAGAGATCTTAAATGTAGATCTTTCTGAGCAAAAAATACAGACTTTGGAAACAATCTCAGTGAGAAGAGGAAGGCATTTAACTCCAGAAATCCTGTTATTCAAGGCATATACAGCATTTTCTTTGTAGAATGTCTAACTCAAATACCAGTATCTCTCCCTCCATGACACAGCTGAATTCTAACAGACACAACAAAAATCCCCCAACCCCCTCTCCACAAAAAAAAAACAAAATTAAAAAAAAAATTAAAAATAATTGAGTTCAAGACTACTTTGGTCTGGTATCACGTCTTCTGCTATAGTAGAAGCAGCACAGCTACTTAGCCCGTTATTACGTATGCTTTGCCCATCATAAATGGGAATTTTTCACTCAAAGAACCTCTAAACATGATGGTAAGAGACATTCTTTCCTTCGGGCAAGCATTAGGGGCACTGGAAAGGCATTGGTGCAGGCCTTAAAGTCCAACCTTTTCTTTCAGAATGAAAGCTGATTTCTCTTTGTTATGAAAATGAAGTCTCTACTTGTGTACTTGAAGCTGAACAGCAAAATGGCAGGATGGTTAGCATTTTTACTGAAACAAGCAAGTTGCTACAGAATGCCAACATTGCAAACCAGGAACTACATCAGCTACAGGAAAAGTATTTTTTACTAAACAGGCAACAGGAGTGCAAATGTCGTACACTTGAACCCTTAAAAGACAATAGACTTCTGACAGTGTTTCAAAGTGTTGGGCACTAGAACTCACCACTTAATTGCATGAAAAAGCTAACAAATGAAGGCATACCAAATTTCTGGTCCTGAGAACAAGCTTATATTTTTTTGAATAGTAAAGACCAACACGACCAACCATCCAGATCAATATGATTACCAAAAGACTTTGCAACACACAAAAAAATACTTTCAAATGTGTATTTTCAAAACACATCAAATATTAGGATGGTGTTTTGGAAACAAGTAACCATGGAAAAGACACATGAAATCTGAGCAGCACTAACCAAGATGGACAGTAGCAGTGCGACACTAAGATGTCAGCGACTTGAGACAAAGTGGAAGTTATTTGCAAAACTTACATCTGAATATAAAACTACAAAGACAGCACTACTATGACCTGTGTCCAAGAGGAATAGCTGAGGAACTCACTATTTTTATTCAGAGACCGTACACACAAAATGCAACTTAATAAAACTAAGAGCTTGTTTGATCAAACTACGTCACTCCATTTCCAAAACAAATGTCTTGTTTCATAGTTCGATGAAGCTTAGCCTGTTCCAAAGTATGTTAGACTTAAAAAAGCAATGGAGGTAACTGTTGGTAACTGAAATTATAATCAAAACCGCTGCACTCAAAAAATATTGCACTACTCAACAATCTCTTTACAGATAGTTCAAGCGGGCAAGGAATGGATTGCAATACTAAACTGCATCAATGAAAACAGGCAACTTTTATGCCACTTTTTTCTTTTTTAATAAAGAAGCATTTAAAACATTTCAATTATCAGTGATAACTGAATGTTTCAATGTTTTCATTAGAATGAAAATGAAAATAAAAGCTGTTGCTACATCACACTAGTAGAAAAAACCTTGACCATCTTATGAGGGACAAGCAACATGACTGCTTCTTGCAGAACATGAACTTATCTCAAATTCTTATACCACAGCCTCACAAAACACTTTTCCTACAGCTAGTGAATTACATGACAATCCTGTTACTAAGTTTGTTTCCAAACAAAGTTATATTTAAAAAAAAAAAAGAGTCTATGTAGCAGTGGGAGAAATGTTGTTCACAAACACAGAAGCATTTTATCCCTGTCCATGACTAATGTTTAGTTTTGTACCATATAGTGCTTAGTTAATTATATAACTTTCCCAATAACTTTTCTAATTTATTGTTTTAATTAACTTTTCTAATTTATTGTTTCAATTACCAAAATAGTAATTACCAAATTTAAATACCAAAATTACCAAATTTAATTTTAATTGTTTAAATCTTAAATAGCATAAATGTCTAGTTTATCCTCTAGCCAGCATTTAGCAAGGTTAGTCATAGCCTGCTGTTGTGGGAACAGAGTTTGGGAAAATTACTGAAACTCTTCTAAAACAATTTCAATCAACCTGGATAAGCTACTGCAATCTCAGACCTAGGAGGAGGTTAACAAAACCTGGGAGAGAGACCTATTGCTGAAACTGGACACAAGGAATGCAGAATTTATGGACCACAAGGACAGAACTCTGAAATAAGGAAGTAACTCTGAAATAAGGAAGTAACAAAAAAAAGTCAGCAATTGTTTTGAAACCCTCTCTATCTGGGATAAAGAAAAAAAAACAGTGAAAATGTGGGTTAATTACGATGAGAAGCAAGAAAGCAATAACCAACAGAAGACAGAACACTAATTAAAGAAGAGAATTACCCTATTTATAGACAATGAACATTAAATTCCTTGTTTGCTACAATGTGTAGTGAAAAGACCCGAGAGTGGGTGCGGATATTGGGCGGCGCTATCGCCATGCACTCAGCAAATTGAGCAATGTTGACTTCCTAACCTAACAAACTGGTTGAAGAGTTCACTTCAATAACAAGTCTGAAACAGAAAATAACACTTATAAAAAAATTACAAATGAAACCAGTGTACTCTCCAAGCTATTAAATTCCAATGTCCCAAAGTAGGTATCAACATGGTAAATTTCCTTCCCATTCTATCCTGCATATGCTCCCAAACGTAGCCAAAGGTTAATTAATATTAACAATGCAACAAGACTTTCCAAAACGTATGTTCAGAATGTAAGTAGTTTGTACACAGTATGAAAAAAATATTATCCTCTTGAATAACAAAGAGCCTGCATACCCGTGAAAAAAGCGATTTTGATAGGCAGTTCTCTTGTAATAGCATATATGACTGCTTTTTAACAGACTGTGTAAGCTTAATCTTCAGGTCTGTGCTGCCAGCAATAACTGAAGCTTCCCCTTCTCCTCCCTGCAAACAAAAACACTGAAATGGAGCTCCAGCTATAAACTCACCTCAATTCTACCTTTCTATGCAGCACCAGCTTTTTTAAAGTTTTAAGTTTTAATTAAGAGAAACCGAGGAGCTGCATGAAAAACAGTATTACTTTAATCAAACTCCGCTACTTGGCAAATGAATAATTTCTAAGAACAAAGATCAGTTTCAAGCAAGAGCTTTCTATGCACACTGAGAAACAACTACCTACAGCAATCAGGAAAACCATCTTTATAATGACTTATGTAATGAATTGTAGAGAAGGAAAGAGTCTGCAACTCTATCCCAACTGAGAAGGACACAAATTTATTATAAAACTACTTATAAAAAACCTATTAACTATAAAACCCAAAAGCAAGAAACACTTGTCACAACAAAGATCTCTGCACACTATATGCCGTGTTTCTTCATTTCTAATAACACATTGGAATTTCCATGAAATTATTCCAACACAAAGCCACATGACACATAACAAGTACATTGGACAAACTCCTTATAATAATTATGATGTAGTAACACTTTGCTCCTATCACTCTGAAGTTTATTCTGTTTCTCCAAGCATAAGACAAGCAGCAACATGGAATACAGATTCATTCTGTATATATCTGAACATAAAGTCTGTGACCAAAGATATTCACACAACTTTAACACAAAAGAAGTTTTTCAAGACACTGATGGGTAATATTCACTGAAGTTATATGGATACATTTAATGTTACAGTACTTTTTATTTTCACCTCTGTGTTGGAACCTCACTTCTTATTTCTATAACCAGTATATATTGTATTTTTATCCACACTCTTACCTTTCCATATTGCCAGAAACAGTTACAAAACACTACATACTAAAATCACAAACCCCAAAACCAAACAATTCAGACATCAGAAGACAAACCAAACTAAGGAGCAGGAATCCACTTCAGCGTATACAATGACAGCCAAAAGTTCTAACCTGACATGCTTACTCAGGCATTCATTTGCCATTTTTTTAGGATTAAAGACTCAATTAGGTTGGAAAGATCCTGAAGATCATCAACACCAATAACACTGCCAAGCTATCACTCACTAAACCATGTCCCTAAGTGCCACAACTACATGACTTTTAAGTACCTCCAGGTACCTTGAAATTATAACTTTTTCTACCACTTTGTGATATTCCATAACTTCCCCTGGCAGCCTGCTCCAATTGTTGACAACCCTTTTGGTGAAGAAATATTCCTTGATATCAACCTAAGCCTCCCCTGGTGTGACCTGTTTTCTCTTGTCCTATCATTTGTTACCAGGCGGAAAGAATCTCCACCTCACTACAACTTCCTCCCAGGCAGTTGTATGATATTCAACTGCAATACAGTTACCACTAAGCCTCCTTTTCTCCAGGCTACACATCCACAGCTCCCTCATTTGACTCATGCTCCAGCCCCTCAAGGACTTTCTGCTTCAGAGGGGCCCACAAGTGGACACAGCACTCCCAGCTATGGCCGCAGCGCTGCCCAGCCCAGGGGCATGGTCACTGCCCTGCTCCTGCTGCCCCACTGCTGCTGACACAGCCCAGGATGCCCTGGGCCTTCTTGGCTCTACCTGGCCAGGTGCTGGCCCACCTTCAGCTGCTCTTGACCAGCTCCCCCCTTTTCCCACAGGGCAGTTTTCCAGACACTCTTCCCACAGCCTGTAGAGTCGCAGGGGTTGTTATGACTCAAGGCAGAACTGCGCACTTGCTTTTTTTAAACCTCAGGCCATTGGCCTCACCCACTGATCCAGCCTCTTCTGATCCTTTGGCATATCTTTTCAGCTCTCTGGCAGATCAACTCCTGCCCACCTTAGTATTGTCTGGACTGACTGAGGGAACACTCCATTAAACAGGACTGGTCCCAACACCCGACCCAGGGGAACTCCCAGCCACCAGCTGGATGTATATCCACTCATCACCACTCCCAGGGTCCAGATGTCCAGACAATTTTTCACCCAGGCACCACATCTGTTCAAGGCATGACCAGCCAGTTTCTCCAGGAGAATGCCATGGGAGACATTGCCAAAGGCTTTACTAGAGTCCAGGCAGGCAACAGCCACAGCCTTTCCCTCATCCACCAAGCAGGTAACATGGTCATAGAAGACTAGGTTGGTGAAGCCAGACTTGCCTTTCATAAATCCATGCCAAGATCCCAGGCAGGCAGGGCCTGATCCCCTGGTCATCCTGCATACCAGACGGCACTGAGCACAATCTGCTCCACAGCCTGCCCTGACCCTGAGGTCAGGTTGGCAGACATGAATCAGAAGTCACCTCACAATCTACACAAAGTCCTCAACTCACGAACTCCAGTTGAGTCTGTAACACAACAAGCCAGCAGGAGCTTGAGGGAAATGCTTCTCATTCATCAGCTGAATTTCAACTTATAGTATGCAAACAAATTTAAATCTTATTCCAAGAAATAGCTAAGGACCAAGTACTATATTGAGTTTTATGACTTACTCCACTTAAAAGTGAGAGAACAATGAGACAAAGTAGGCATACTTGCATAATACACCTAAATTTCTGTAAAAAATATGTTACATCAGAATTTTTAACACTATTCTGTAAGAAAAAATATCACTTAGTTCTATAGAGATTCTTGGCTGAGGGTATTTAAATAGAAGAACAGCAGCAATGTGCATTCTCCATAGCAGGGGTTTCAGAGAAGAGAAAAAGCTCATGTGATCCTGAGAACCTTTTTCCATTAATAAAGGGAAAGCCAACTCACACAATTTATGCTTTCATGATTTCTTTGCACTCTTGTCACATAACAATGAGAAGTCCTAGTTTCCTTCCAGTTCTCCCCACATGCCAGTTACTACAAAAAAAGGCCAATCTACTAAGAGCCAAACTCAGCTTTGTGAAACTCAGCACATTTCAGAATCTATTTAAAGCAGCCAACAATCATACCATTAACAGCAAAAGTAAGAGCTTTTTATTGGTGTTTGATTTCTAGAAAAATAAGCAATTTTCACTCTAAGAATTTAATCTATGTGTGAAAAGCTAAATCTTAAGTAATGTTTGTGTCATCAGATTTCTATTATAGGGTAAGAATATAAAGTTTATAGCTTCAAAAAATCACTGCAGAGGCATCATTATACTATTTTGCACAGGCTTAATTATTTTTATTTTGAAAATAAAGTTTACATGAGTAAGGTTTCTTCTTCCATTACCGATTAATATTCTTTCAGCTTAGGGTTAAAACACACCCCTGAAGAATAATACACCTATGAAAGCCATATCAAAATACTATTGATACTTACACTTCAATGCTTTAGTTTAACATTTCCATAGTGAAATCAAACTACTTATTCTGTAATACAACTGTATTTACTTATTCAGACTATAGTCTTGTCTACTGAATTTTACTTTTTATCTTCTTAAAATCCATATGGAAGTAATGGCAAAATGAATTCTCTCTGATCTCAAAAAGCGTCAATGTTTCTAAAATTTCTTATTTCCACTAGAGATGACTAATATTTAATAAAGAATAACTGCTTTAAGACACAAATGAACATACTCATGAACCCAATTAATCTTTGGCAGTCAGTTCAAATTAGCATATACTATCTTTGTAACCATGACCAGCAAGCAGTATCAGAGGTACTGTTACAGTAGGACATGGAGGTACCGAAGCCAAGTAGGCATTTATCTTTTTAACCTTTCTTCCAACCACATACCACTCCCCTATCCTTCACTACCCCTGTTAATCTGAGGTACAGTATTGAGCAAACGCTCACTGCTCAGTAGCTTTATCACCCACCTACAACTGATGCAACTCAATGCTACCTTTCAACTAAAACTGAATGGCAGTCAGGGAATAGCTCAAGTTCTATGACAGCACACCATGATTTGCTGTTGAAATAGCCATCAGAGTGATTTTTAACACTACGTTAACCAAAGATATATTTGTAGTGATAATTCAAGTTGATTAGAACCAAAATCCCAACAGTGTAAAGTACTGAAGCTTTTTTAATTGGATATGTTAATCTGAAGGGTGTCAGAGGTATGGCTATGAAGTAACAGGGGTTTTGTCTTACCAATACTGGTAA
This sequence comes from Chloebia gouldiae, assembly GCA_003676055.1. NCBI lineage: Eukaryota > Metazoa > Chordata > Aves > Passeriformes > Passeridae > Chloebia > Chloebia gouldiae. The sequence continues at coordinate 3,405,398 of QUSF01000047.1, read as the reverse complement.
AAAAAGGATTATGAAAATAATAAGAGCTTGAACAGCAAACAATTAGAAGATTCACTTAAAAATTAGTTACAACTATTTCCCAGCAGAGTTCACATACATTCATTCAGTATGTTTCACACATACATTTTTAAACTAACAATGGAAACATCCAAATACACTTCAATGATCATAAAATAATCCTGACACTTTTTTCTTTTAACCTTCATAATATTAATACTTCCATAAAAATATGAAATGTTAAAAAGTCTGTGTTTTATTAACCAAGTTCATTACCTACAAGCTAAATTATTGCTTATTGCGTCAATATCCTGTAAGCTACTAAAACTATACTATGAAAACATGTAACTTGATATAAAAAGACTACATACTGCTTTCTAATGTCCAAATTATACTGAGATGACTCAAAGAATATGAGCACAAAACAAGACCCAAAGGATTCTAACACTGAATTTCAGGTAAGTGTGAGTAAAGACCACAGAATTAACAGATATCTACTGTACAATGCTATGAAACAACTTCTGAGAAGGTGGAGAAGTAGAGACAAGATGCATACTATCCTAAATCAGTGGTGTGTTTTCACTTTCCACTCACAGGATGTGTAAGAGTAGAAGGCACACAGTAGCTCATCTGGTCCCATCTCTCTACTCAGGCAAAGTCACTCTAGAGCACATTGCCCAGAACTGTATTCAGGTTCTGGAATATCTCCAATGAGGGAGACTCCACAGCCTCTCTTTGAAGTCTGTCCCAGTGTGTGATCATCTGCACAGTAAAGGAGTTCTTCCTCATATTCTGGTGGAACGTCCTGTGCATCAGTTTCTACCCATTCCTCTTTTTCTATTGCTCAACGCCATGGAGAAGAGTCTGGCTGTATTCCCTGGACACCCTCCCTGCAGATACTTACTGACATTGATGTGATTCTGGTCTTCTCTTCTCCAGACTAAACAGGCCCTGCTCCCTCAACCTTTCCTCCATGGTATTTTGTGCACTTACATACTTGCTAATATTTCCAAAGGCATACATCTAACACTTGTGTGAATAATTCTGTTTATTATTACTGCTTTAAAGACTGTTTACTGAGCTGTTTAAAATACAATATAAAAGTTAACTATTAGAAACAAATTAAACTTCCTTTGCTTGTGCAGAAGGAAGGAATTTTTAGACTTTAGCCAAGATAAAGTGAGCCAAATCAAAATTTTCTTTCTCAATCATGACAGGATTGAGGAAGATTTATTATTAATTAAACTGTTTAGTTTTAAATGACAGAGAGATATAACTGCCTTACTAGAGGCTGTCTAGATAGAAGAGGTTCTAAAGATAACCTAAGAGTATTTATGAAAAGTACATACTTACACTGAGCTTTAGGCAAAAAACATGTGTGTACTGCAAATACAAAATGCAGGTGTTGTTAGGGTCAACAGCTACTAGTTTAGCATTAATACAAACCAAAACAGTATCACAAACTTATTGCATACAGTAGCATAGCACACTGCTGACACTATTGTTCCAAAAAACTTGTATTTATGTATTTGTGATGTCAGTTACGTGGAGAGTATTTTGTGCAGCAGATGTCTGGACACCAACACTGAGCATGGGTTTCATTGCATGGGGATGTGCATAAACAAGGCAAGCTATAATTAATGTTTTATGCTCAGCAGAGTTTCTTACTGTATTTCTTAGAAATAAAAAAACAATAACTCAGTAACTACATCACCACAATCTTTTTTCTCCTTTATCCTACCAAGTACATGTACAGCTCTAACCAAATATTATACTTTTTTGACACTTAAAGCATGTAAGGAGAGCAAGTACTTGCAAGGCCTTTGTCAATAGGCACAATTACGCTATAAATAGTCTCCACTCTAACTAAAGGAAAAAAACATATCAAGGAAGTTGAAGCTGAAGCACAACAATGGTCTCATGATGTCCACTTCAGTATTTCTTGAGTGCTCAGGATTGGATGAACTGATCTGCCATACAAGCTTTTTCAGTCAGTTTAAAAATGTAGCACCTGGAGAGGAAAAAGTTCAATTTCTCTGCATTTTAATTAATGACCTAATCTCACTTAACTCTTGACGTAGCCTTAACTTACCAAAATGTTAGCAGTACTTCTGAAGCAAAGTTTGCAAACCTGTGCTTCTCCACCTGTACACAGAACTATTTCCTCTAGTTCAACCAGTAGCTGGTAGAAGCAAATACATTACAGCTCTACAGGTTAGCACTATTATACTGTTTATAGCTGGGGGGGACACGCAAGGCAGCAGCGAACAAGTAAGTCAGACAGTTTAGTACACCTGCATCTTCATTTCTCTGTACTTACTCAACGACGTCTGATGTTTACAAAATTTGGAACTATTCTGATGTATACCCAGTCATTTCTGAAGCTGTGAGTGCCCACAAAGGCTGAAATTACTATAGAATCTGACGCTGTGGTTATAGACACCTGTACACATCCACTCCTCTTCACCAGAGGTCAGAGAGCACATAACAGAAGAAACAAAGCATCCTAACACAGAGTTTCGAGATTAATGACACGTTTTATAGTGAAGTTTTAAACTAATGTTTTTGCAGGTCAAGGCCTTTAAATATCTCTTCACAAGAGACCGTGGCTCAGCTCTTCCTAAGACGCAGCCTTCATATTCCAGGGGTATGCTAGCTCTGGAGCACCTGAATGCTTTCAGACTTATTTTGAA
>QUSF01000047.1:3368265-3397708 GCA_003676055.1 Chloebia gouldiae | reverse complement strand
CCGGCAGCGAAACCCGGGCGCTCGGGGCCCGTCACTGCGGGACAGCCACCCGCCGCGGATCGGTCATCCAGGGTCAGGCACCCCTGGAGGCCCGGTCACCCGGAGCTCCTCCCCCTCACAGGATCGGTCGCCCGGGGTCCGTCACCTACAGAGCGTCGGTCACCCGGGGGCCATCACCTGTGGAGGGCCCGTCGGTCACCCGGGGCCGTCACCCGGGGCCGGTTTCCCGAGGCTGCGGCCGCCCTGCCCCGCAGAGGAGGTCCGAGCGGCGGGCAGTGGGAGCCCGAGGCTGCGGGGCCAGGTCCCTGCAGCACAGGTCCCTGCTGAGGGATGGCTGCGGACAGCTCTCCGGTGTGGGAGGGAGGGGATGCCGGCGGAAAGCTCTCCCACGGGCACTGTGCGAGCTGAAGGAAAACGGGGCGGCCCCTCGTGATGTGTTTCTTGAGACTCTCATGCAGCAGGCAGTCGGGCAGTTTGCCTTTTAAAGATCGCAGAATCAGGGGATGGGCAAGGTTGGAAGATACCACAGCAGCTCATTAGGTCCAACCTCGTTGCTGAGGAAGGGTCACCTGAGTGGCAGAGCATTGTGTGCAGACCGTTCTGGAGTATCTCTAGGGAGGGAGACTCCATAACCTCTCTGGGCAGCCTGACGCCGGTAACATGAGGATAAAATATTCCCAGGTAGCCCCTGTTTGTCCATGTGCTCAGTGAGCTTTGCCACAAGGGTTTCAGCTTCACAATGGACGAGCTCAGCCTCTCCAGTTTCTCCCTCAAGCTGGGCTGTCATGGCCTCGCTTGGCAGTGATGGTTTGGTGGCCTCCTCCCAACCATGAGGACGGGTTCTATGCCACAATCAGTAGTTCCACAGTTTGGTAGCTGAGGTCTCTCATCATTTGTACCTCAGTGTTACCTAGTTTGGATGGTTTGCTTCACTTATGGATGAAATGTTTGCACAGCCTGTATTTCTCTTCCCTATTTAGGCTCACATTTCCTGTGAGGTTACTTCAATTTAATATAGATCCCATCCTCAGTGGGAGCAGATCTGGTGTTGTGAATCCCAAGCATACCCAGATGCAGCCTGGAGTAGACAAGTTTTTGATCTTCTCTGCTAGCTTTGCCATCCTTGACGACACCCTTGTACTCCCTACCCCAGTTAGGACTTTTGTTTTTAAACCATCTCATGAGTTCTGTAACTACCTTCTTCCTTTTGATGTGTGTAAAGACCTTTTTACTACCAGTTTGAGCATCCTTTGCAATGTGTTCTTCAACTTCTTTTCTAGTCCTCATTTCCTGCCTTGATGTGACCTACAGTCACATCAAGTGTTTTACAGCTTTCTGCTCTCTTTATTTTGGTCTAGACAAGTTCTGCCCCCTCATTAGCAAAGGAATTGCCTTGGACAGAGATCATACTAGAGCCTGTCACAAGAGGCTGTCAAACCACAAATGTTTGCAAGTGTTAAACACATATTTAGGAAAGCTGGTACATACTGATAAATACCTATGTCTGTGCATTTTAAGTTTTGATATTTTTTTTCTGCTTAATTTAGCAATGAAATTTTCCTGGGATTTGAATATAATTTTTATTTGCAATTTCTGTCATTGCTGTTTTATGATTATCCCTGTTTCATAACATTGTATGAAACATACAATGAAACATCCCTGTGTCATAAAATTGTATCCTACAAACTGTGATCATGAATATCTAAATACAAGCTGATAAAAAAAATGGCCAATATTATTAAAATTGGCACAGGTAAGTATATGGAAGAAATTCTTCACTGTGAGGATGTTGAAGCACTAGCTGCCACACCCCTGGAAGTGTTCAAAGCTGTATCCAGACTGGAAGGGACTTTGAGCCACCTGACCTAATGGGAGGTGTCTCATGACAGGGGGTTGGAACTGGATTATCTTTATAAGGTCCCTCCCAAACCATTCTATGATCCCATGATTCAGCCATTCCAAATGGTATCCTTTACAGAGGTATCACACTATTATGGCTTTTTGAAAGACAGTTGTTCTCAGTAATATTTTTGTAAATTCAAAAATAGTTTGAAATGCTTTAGTTTCACTAGCATATTGCCTAAAAGTTGAAGGATGAGTTTTGGAACCCTGGTTACTGAGAATTTTAGATTTTCTGTGCTGACAGGCACTGACCCCCAAGAGAACACTGCACTTGACCTGACACCGTGGAGAAGACTTCCAAAATTGAATGATGGAACTGGGATTAGTTGTGTGTAGTTTGAATTGAAGTGTGTAATATCACATGTTGGAAAACTTAGAGTTTAAGGTTTTAGAATATAGTAATATTAATAAGACAAAACAGAGGTTTTAGGGCATAGGCTTGTTTTCTTCACCTTCTTCATGGGTTTGGGTGGTATTGTGTAATTGTATGAAAAAGTCTGCATTATGAGCCACAGGTGGTTGGTTATTGGGTTAAAAGTAAAAATAATGTAGGTGTTATTTCTTAGTTGGATAGTTTATTCTTAAAAGGACTCATAAAAAGAGAGACACAGCTCCATTTTTAGTTTGTTAGAGGGAAGTTCTATAGAACCCACAGTTTGAGAGACTGCAATATAGGTAAGAACTAATAAACATCTGAGTCCAAACAAGAATTACTGTCTCATTATTTAATCCTGATCTTGGCAAAAAGAAGATAAAACTCCACAGATAAGAATCATAATAATTTTATGTTCTAAGGAATTTGGATTAAATCAAAGAATGTTCACCTGTGAGACAGTCAATTCTAAAAAGGACAATTTTAAATGTCTCTGTGGTACACACAATAATCTTCCACTTCATAAAAAGAGAGAAACCTTAAACTTTTCTTGAATCCAATTTATAAGAATGTGGTGGAACAGATTTCCTCCCAACTGACGCAGCAGCCCTCTACGGTGGAGTAACTATATGTGGACTGTAGCTGGACAAGGAAGAGCTATGGATGTCATCTAACTGGGCTTCTGTAAAATTCTTGCTACAGTCCCCCACAACATTCTTATGTCTAAACTGGGGAGATTTGATCTTGATAGATCAAGGATGGAGATGTAGGATGGAGAAGGAAGTGCCTGGGTGGCTACATCCAAAGAGTTACAGTGAATGGCTCAATGCCCAAGTGGAAATCAGTAATGAGGGGTGTCCCTCAAGGGATTAATCCTATTTTATGTCTTTATCAATGACAGAGACAGTGGCAGTGAGTACACTCTCAGGATGACACCAAGCTGAGTGATTAAGATGTGCTGGAGGGCAGGGGTATCACCTGGGGAGATCTTGACAGGCTTGAGGAGTGGTCCCATGTGAATCTCATGAAATTGAGCAAGACCAAGTGCAAAGTCCTGCACGTGGGTTGGGGAAATCCCCACTAGTAACACAAGCATGGGAATGAATGAACTGAGAGAAGAGAAGAAGGACTTGGCAGTTACAGGTGGATGAAAAATTGTACATGAGCCAGCCATGGGCATTTGCAGCCCAGAAAGTCAAGTGTGCATCCAAGGCTGTGTCCAAAGCCCTTTGGGCAGCAAGGTAGGGAGAGGATTCTGCCCCTCTGCCTGGTCTCTGGTGAGACCCACTCTGGGCTCCCAACACAGGAAGGACAAGGAGCTGCTGGAGTCCAGAGAAGGGTCCTGGAGCTGGTCAGAGGGCTGGAGCACCTCTCCTGTGATGAAAGGCTGAGGGAGCTGAGGTTGTTCAGCCTGCAGAGACCTTGTCTAAACAATTGTAGGAAAATGAAATGACACCAGTAGTCATTTACAATTTGCAGTCCCTTGGTTCCTTGAGGTAATAATGTGAACACAGACATTTAAATATAAGCTGCGCCTCTGTGCTGAAGTGCAGCACAGGACTGTTGCCACAGGTGAAAAATAGAGAATGTATCTGCCCCACCAGTGTGAGCCAGCTCACTGGTATGCTGAGAGCACTTTAAGCAGCTGCTGCAGAGCTTTTGCAGCTATAGATCCTCCCTGGCCCCTGTGGCTGAACACCTGCAGCTAGTAGAGAAATAAACTTTGGCTAATACACCATCTGTCTTCATGAAAAGGGAGAGTAAGTCACTCTCAAGCTAACCTCCCTCACAGGGGATAAAGACATACAAGAGGAGTAGAAAAACAGTAACTAGTTAGGATTCTCAAGGGATCTGGCTGTAACCACTCTAAATTGTGGCATAAGGAAACATATGCCATTAAAAATCAGTAGGAATTTGCCCTAGCTGTTTTCCCTAGGGAAAAAAAAATCTGTGTTAAAATCTGTCTCTCTTCTTCTATGTGTAGGAGTAACATACTGCTATGACCTAGCTATGACCTTTCCTTTTCCTCCCCTTGTGCCTTCTGCTTCTGAGTACCTATTCAAGAAGTAAACACAGGATTTGTCTGTGTGCTGGATGGGGAATTCACTCAATAAAGGTGAATGGTATACTGTGATAGCATGAAAATTGTGGGTGAGAATGTGTTTCTCAAAATAGTCTTTGAAACAATCTCCTTTCTTTTCTTTTCACCTTGCTGGCTAGTCACTCAATTGGAGATTATTACCACTTGTTTAGTTTTTAATACAACGTTCAGATGATGATCAGATTAATATTCCATTGCACTTAAATGTTTGATGCATGTACATAAATCAATTTCTGTCCTCAATCTGTAAACATAAGAACATACACAAGAATAAGCCAGAACCTACTGAACAATTTAAAGTGGCAGCAGCTCTAGTTTAGTAATTTGACAGTTGAACAAGATGATTATACTGAAGATTCACTGAAAAGTTCTTGGTAGAATTTGCCTACCAAGAAAAGTTCTCTAGCTTTTTGCCTATATATTCAAATGTTAGTTGTAAGATGGATCTTTTCAGAAGTGCTTTCATTGGGTTAATTCTATAGCTCACTGTGAAAAACTTTTCTGTAGGATGACATTTTAAATAAAGGCATGAAGAATATCAATGTTGTTAACTGTAATACTAAGTAGAATCATATTTTCCTCACTCTGGAGAATATAATTACTGGAGGAAAGCATTTCTTACAATTGCCAGTTTGCTGTGTGGTGTATTTAAACAACATTTTGTAGGAGCCATTTTGGCAACATTTATCTTTCAGGACAAAGGACAATCTGGAGAACTCCAAGTAAGTAAAAGCATAGACATAAAAGTTTAGATAGTTTTACACATGTTTGCTACAGAGGGTCTAGCCTTCTCGATTTATGGATTGCCAATCACAAAGAAAATTCACCCTTAAGAAGAATGACTTCCCTTTTTTGTGTTTGATTTGGGTAATTGTTATTTTAGTATTAAAAGGTCACTCATTAATGTACTTAGTTATGTGCTACACAACAGTAAGTTGTTTACTGGAGAAATTTCAATCAATAGTAAGAAATAGGAAAGCATGAACCCACAACACATTATGTCTGGGGTTCCAGCATAAAACACAAGAAAAATTAAGAGATGATTTTCAGGAAAAATAGTCTAAACTTGGATATTCTTTAACTCCAGAATCCTAAAGGTATAATTTGAACTGTAATGCTTGTTATTTTTTAATAATTTTGTTTTTGGTGTAGTTAAATATCAATGCATGAGCTAATTAGAAAAGAGAACTTGGAGCATGTGGTAGGTAGTCTGGTTCATGTTAAGGTTCACATTTCTAAGAGAAAACAAAGAGAAAAAGAAAAATCCAATGTCAGAAAAGAAATTCCAACTTGGGATCACAGGATCAAAAGCCAAATTATTTTTAGTTAATCTTATCCTGTCAATATAAAGGAAAAGGATAGTTGAATGGAATATGTCCAAGTTTCCTGTGCTGGAACTGAAATGGGAAACAAAATGAGATATGAGGATCTTGAATATTCATGAAAAATGGCTTTGAGTTTAGTCCAGAGAATGAGTCATTTTGAGTTACGCTCAAGTCCTGACATCAAAAGAGGTTGAACTTGTACCGTGAATGTTCAGCTTTCTAAAAGAAGGGTGATTTTTCCACAAAAGACAGGTGTCTGCATCTTTACACGATATTGTTGCTTCCCTTGGGAGATAGAAGGATAGAGACATCCTAAAGGTGAAGTTAGCTGATGTCCTTTGCTTACCCAGGTCTCTTAAGCCTGCAAGATTTTGAAATAGTTCTTGCTTTACAACAAGAGATGTCATTAGGCAAAGACACAGAGTAAAAATTTTCTCTTGGATTACTCAAAAGTACTGCAAAGGGTAGAGACGCTGGTATCTAACAGATGGGCAAGGGAGGCTCTTGAGGAAAGGTTGAGATAAAAGTCAGCTATAGCTATCAAAGGTCAGGACACAAGTGACAGAATCTTAGGAGAAATTAGAATCCAGTCATTGCATCTAAAAGATTGCCTGTGATAAATAGAAGAATTACATATGGGGACCCAAGCTACTCTGATAAGAGCAGACAGGCAGCCATCTGCATGGTAATATTGCACCACAGAGCAAACAGTAATGGTAAACACTTCAAAGTGAAGACACTAAATCTGAACTTGTAAAATAAAAGTGGATTATTTTTGCTCATGTGGTATTTTCCAAAAGCGGAAAAAAATATAGCTGTGTTAAAATCTCTCTCTCCTGTGTAGAGGAGTAGCTCACTGCAACAAACAGCAAGAATAATATGGACATCATATGAGCTCTAAACCAAATAGAATTAGCAATGTTACTGAAAAAAATTTTTTTATGTATTCTTCCAAAAGAGGCAAATCTCTGTTATCTTCCTCAAATTTTTATCATGATCAGAAGTGACTTCTTTACCAGGGAAGCAACTGTACTAGTGTGTGGGCTTGATAAACTTTTCTCCTCTATTGGTTTTTTATGTAGAAAAAAATGAACTAACAGTGCTAACAGTACCTGTACTTGCAATTTTCTTGGAGGAAGAGTTAAAAATTTTAGGTCAGGAATGGAGCAGTATATTTCAGTGTTCTCCAGATTATGATATTTTATGTGAAAGTCTTCATATTTTGTTTCATCATAATTATGCTACAGTACATACTAAAAGAAACATATCCATATTAAGCCTTAATTTCTATAAAATTTGAATAAATAGTAGATGATACAGAATGCTATTAGGACATGGTTTTGTACACCCTGTGTAAGATTCATCTCAGCTATCTGAAGCTGGGTTGAATATATCACATAGGGCAATTATTCTAACTTATTTTAGGCATTTAAGAAAATTGCCTGATAGAGTTACCCGATCCTGTCTGCTGATTATAAGTAGAGTCTAGAGAGACCAATTTAGAGTCTTAGTTTAGTGTTCATGTTCTTAAAAGAAAACATGATAATCTTATTTGTCAGTACATTAACAGATATGATACAATCCAATGAGTTAATGCAACTAATGCACTTTTAGAAACTATGTGAGAATGCACAAATGTAGATAAATTTCTCTAAAAGGCATACACTTTGATATCTGAAATGTTTGCATTTCTGATTGTTACTGTCTGATTGTTACTTTTCTTAATATACCCTTTATCTGAGATATTGCTACTGTTTCCCTGGGAAAAAAACCCAGACCAGTACAGAGGCCTAATTTATTAGATCTAGGTCAGATATAACGCAATTGAAACTAACACATCAATATCAGTGAGATCAAATAGCTGCACTCATGACCATCTTTGCATTCTTTCTTTCTGAAAGTCTGCATCATAGTTCACTGATAGCAACATTCATTATGTAAAGTTCAAAATAACCATGATTTCTCTGTCTACACAGTATTCTGGGAAAAATCTTTGAAGGCTGCCTAAATGAAAAACTCATTATCATAACTACATCACTGATGCAAGTGGCAAGTTTTGAGTAAAAAGAGTTAGAATCAAGTTCTTTCCTTGAAAGCTTGGTGAAACCTTGATTTCATGTCGTGTCCAAGCTTCATTCATTTACTGAAGTTCATAAAAAATTTATATTATTTACAGGGACATTTACTGTGGAGGGGTGTATTAGGAAGCAGAATCTACATAATTAAAATTGATTTGGTTGTTGAGAAATGGTAGGACTTTAGGAAAAATTCAGGGAAAAAAATATTTAATTTCAGCTAAAACAACATTTAAATAACAGTTCTTGTGCAGTAGAAGCCAGCTGAGTTAGTAAATTTTCTGAGAAAAATAAGAGCTTTAGAGTTAGACTTTAGATATCAGTATTACTAAATTCATCACTATGGGAAACACCACACAAAAGGTCACATCTGAAACCACTCTAAAAATTCCTGGCATGTTACTAAAACTACACATGATAATCTTATTTTAGAAGCAAAATAGATATTTTTCAAATTGAAAAGTTTATTTCAGCTCTAGTAAGATATCTACTGTCCTGCTCTCGCATGTTTTTTATGTTTGTGGAAGATAAACTACAGGAGTTTTAGTGATGATTCAGAAATAAATACTTCTAAGTAGCTACTCAGTTAGTTATTTAAAAGGGAAATCTGTTCTGACATGCCCATAAGTCTAGCCCATGAAGTGGCAGCAGTGTTTTCACATTCACAGGTGTAGATTTTTTGAGGCACTGGTCGGTCACAAATAGTGCTGATCAACTTGTAAATTCCAGCACCAGGACAGCTGACAGAAGCTCTCATGCAGAATAAAAGTCACAATTGAAAATCAGTTCTGAAACAGATGAAAACTGCAGTGAGGTGCTGCAGGATTATTGCAGAGAGATGAATATTTCTTCAGAAATATATCTATCTGAATGCTGTCATTTGCAATCATTTCAGGATCTGTGTGTACGATTTCATGGAGTGGTCGAGCTCTTAGGAAGAATGTACAGATAACCTTATGAAATATTATTTGCCAAGAAAAGCACTTAAGAAATCTGAAGGTTGTCTGTACAGTATTAATTAATTTGATTTGTACATTTGTTTCATTCCCTCATGCTGTGAATCAGTGGTTGTTTATAAAATTATTATATCTTCTCTGCAGGGACCAAGAATCAGTCAGATAAAAACATATACTGAAAATATGAGAATGTGGTGTGTTTTAGTTTTGCTCTCTGAGAAGAATGCATTGTTCTGTTTGTTCTGAATGGGTATACTGTAAGTTGTGTTTGAAGTCACTTAATTCACGTGTCCAGAGAGATAGTAAAGCGTTCTCTAGTAATCCTTTGTGATCTGAAATGTCCTGTCAGTCATATTTTTCCCAGGATGAATTATCCTAGTTGAGCTAGTCAGTCCCAAAATAGAAGGTGTACTTGCCTTTTGAGACAGAGGCACTGCTACTGTGCCTAATCTTACAAAAACAGGGGTACATTATTTGAAAATTGAAGTAGACTGTATCAGCAGGACCTGTCTAAATCTAATCTAAAAGATTTTTACCTCTTTCGAAGAATGCCATTGGATTTGTGTATAAAGTCATTAAATACCCATACAGATTACTTCCCAGTCAAGATAATTTATCCACACAACTATTAATTTTATTCTTTTGGATAGTTTCCACCAACATGTCCTGTGAAGAATTAAGGTTTACTGCTCTTTAGTTCCTCATCTGCAGCTCTTCTGGAAACCTTTTTAAATCAGTGTCATATTGACCATTTTGCAGTTGAACAAAAAGAAAAAAATTAGAGAAGTCTTTGAAATCTAAGGAAGTAATGGAGCCAAATCTTGCAGGACTGGCTAGCCCAAGTAGAATTGCATGCTAGTGAATCTCTGTTAAGCAATATTGTCACTACTGCATACTTATTTGGTAGTGCAATAGGGTAGAATTAATAAGTACATATTCCAAGTCCATTTGAAAAACTAGACTGTGGCAATGTCAAACCACTGAATTTAAATATTTGTAACTTTTAGAGTGCTCAAACTACTTTGATAAATGTAATTTGATATTTACATCACAGTTAAATTGTCTAAGTAATTATAAAATCTTAGATTTCTATTCCTCAGACTTGTAATTTTTGATCAATAATCTAACCATGTAGCAAATAAACAAAAATCATTTTCAGAGTATAATAGAGGTGTTTCTGTGAGTGCATTCTAACAAAGATGTTTTTTGTTTCAGGAATAAAATTTCTTTTTCAGAAATTAACTACTGGTTGGAAGAAGGTAATCCTTCTCCTATCTGCTAAGGGGTACAGTGGATGCACCCTTCTTTGGCTCCTCCTGATTTGGATAATATGGTATATATTTCACTGCACATCCTATTACAAGACCCTTGGCATTATGATATTGTGTGACCTAGTATGGTACTTTCTTGTTGATTAATGGGGGAAAAAAAGAGAAGCAAAATAGAATCTATTCTCAAGTTTTTTCCTTGAAAAAATAGTGGGATACTGCAGCAATGAGCTTCAGTTGCCCCCGCTCACATTGGCTCAGGTATTTGTGAAGTTTTCTATCTCCAAGCTTGCATATGTGATTACATATATGTTTTATTTGTCTTATGATAATTTTTCTATTTAAGATTAACTCTCGCTGTCTCCCGGTGATATCAACTTGCTCTACTTTTTACAAATTAGTAAGGCCTATCTGTATATTAATGGTATTATTACATCAGAAGCTAGGATAACACACAGACTTCTGTTTCAAGTGCAGTCTTACTGTCATGTCAGCATGATTTGTGGTACTAATAAAAAGTGACCACTTTAAAACACCTATCTTTGTTTCCAGGCTTAAAAATCTACACTTTTGAAGGCAATCACTTGGTTGTATCTCTCCACTGCTTACACATTAAGATTGTACCTTAATTTCTGGAAGTTCAGTTAATTTAGTAAGTATTTCAGCAATAAACACATTAGAAATTTTTTGTTGCATTTTTAAAATAGGAGCCACAAACCCTAAAAGTGTTTCTGTACAGGAAGGAAATGGTAATGCCAATTAAAATAATAAAAGAGAATTGAGCTTAAATATGAAAACATAAGGCTGTTTTTCACATATGAGTAGGTTCAATTTGGGCCTGTCTGTCTAACATCTAAAAATATTTTGAAACTAATTATTTTGCTGTTGCCTTAAAATAATTGGTAAAACATATGGGATAATGAATATAATATATAAAAAGAATATTTTTCTTTCTTTCCTGCCATTTTAAATTAAAAAAATATTTTTAGTGTTAAATGGAAAGGACGGGGTACAGTATCTCTGTTTCCATGTATTCTCTATTTATCTTCTCTCTAAATAGCCATTCTTAAGTCATACTGTGCAATAACCAATGCTCTTAAATAATGTGAAACAGAATAAAAAAATTGAAGGAGTAGTGCAGGTTGCCCTGAGTGGTGATAGGTGCTCCATCCCTGGAAATATTGGAGGTCAGATGGGATTGGGTTCTGGGCAATCTTTCCAGTTGAAGATGTCCTTGTTCATTCCAGAGGTGTTGGACTAGGTGACCTTTAAAAGGTCACTTTCAGTCAAACCATTCTGTGATTCCATGAAAAATTACAGCTGTTGCATTGTCACTGGTTTCTTTTAAGCTTCTATGCTGCAATTAGATCCTCATCAAGCTATACTCAAGCTGTTTCATTCTAACCAGTTATGTTCTAACCAGTAAATGCTACACTGAACTTACCACATCAGGATAGCACTACTCTCACGGTGTTCATGCTGGAGATGATAAGGAAGTGTGGATTTTGGACACAGACAGGGGTGCAGAAAGAGCTAAGCTAAACCAAGAGGACCATGGAGGCTGCACAACTTAGAGATTTGTGCTTTTGCAGTATTCCTGTTATGTATCAAGTATTGTTTACTTCCCAAATACCAGTGGGGTTTAGGTGACACAATGCAAATAATGAAGGGGGGAGGTGCCTGGGTAAGTGACATTTCCTCTGAAAAACAGGTTGTATTTTTCTAACAGAGGGGACTGGTGTTTTAATTTCCCATGATGGTCACGTAGGTTTCATCAATCCTGTTTTCCAGAGCGTTGCATTGCCTCAGGCGACTCAAATGATTTTAAGAGAGTCACTGGCAGCAGAGTGACACTTTCTGTGGTGTTGTTGGTTGCTATGCCCGTACACCACGGACACATGCATATCTCCTGACAGCTTTTCCTCAAGTACACACCTCCTGCTTATTCTAGGTTGCCATCCAGTCCTTTTGTAATGGCTCCTCATCTGTATACATTTTATGAATAAAACATCCCTTTATGCATTGCCTTTTACATATTCCAGTTTCGACACACCTCCTAGTAAATATGAATACAAAATATTAGCATTCAAAATAACGTAACTAATTTCACAACTCTATTGAGAGTGATTGTATAGGAACATTTGCTGGTCAGACTTCGCATCAGTAATCAGAGGATTGAACATGGAATTGTCTATCATAAAATCTCTATCCTGGACACTTTGTAAATAACAATATGCAGTGCTACTGCAATCTAAGGAATTTATTTACTCCTTTGTGGTGCCAAACAAGTACAATGGAGCAACTTTTGCTTATTTAGGAAATAGAAATTTAAAAAACCCCATGAAGTGAAAGTGGACTAAAGCCCTCCGGTTTAGTTAGTCCAGTCTGTTCTGTTTTTTTCTACAGTCTTCCTCTTCCAAAGAAAACACACTGAGATAAAGTGATAGGGAATGTATTCAGAACTGTTTGCTCTACACACCTGCTTTGCAACATTGGGTGCTCAGGATCACTCTCTTGACTGAGGGAGTGTGGGGAGATTAGCAGCCAAGGTAGGGAGCACCAGTGTCTCAGTCCTAATGCTTCCTTCTTGTCCACTTGTCTTTCACTCTGCTTCTTTCTCTGCAACCAGCCATCCCTGTGGACTGGTGTGGAGGGGGGTGGGAGGAAAAAGGCTAAATGAATGCTTCCTCCTGCACGTCCATGTTCACAGCAGAGTGGCTGGACAGGAGCTATACCACTCTCAGAGCCACATTTCTGATGCAGGCAGCCTGAGTGCACTTGCTCAGAGTAAAAGGCACTTCCCCCCACTGTTTGTTTGTGTCAGAGTATTAGTGAAAATCTATTCCTTGTGGTGAATCATTTCCCAAAGGAAGTATAGGGATTTTTTTTTTTGTATATCCTCCTAGTGGAGTTGATGAGAAAAACCAGAAGCCGGAGTGTTATTTTCAATGGGAAAACAATAGGAGGGAAGTTAGGTAAATGAAAAGGAGGAAGGATAGACTGAGGAAAGGGAAACACAACACAAGCAACATGAGAAAGAAATAAAAGTAAGGAAACCTGTATCTTAAAAAACTCCAAAACACGAAGGGAACATTTAATTTTCTTGTGTTTATCCATCTCTGCATATTGGCACAATCACCATTTTCACTTCTGTCGTTGGTATTCTACAGCTTCCAAAAATATAAAGGTGAACTCAGCTATTCTACATGAGAAAAGTAAAATAGGAAACAGAGCAGCATTATGAGGGAAATTATTTTATTCAGTGAGCAAATGAAGGAAAAGAGGGAAAAGAGCTTCACTGCTTCAATTTATGCCTCGTGAGCTATATCCATCTGGAGCTTTGCCACAACAGAGAGCTTCAAGGTGGTGGAAAAGGGGAATCTTACTGCCCTTCATAGTACAGAAATCATAGATCTGTTCTCTTTGATGGGATGCTGAGATACATTTTAGAAATAATATTCAATATATTAATTTTTGTCTATACTTCAGATTTCTAGAAGTTAAACTTTATATAGCGACCATTGTCATAATTTTGTTAACTTGTCTAATTCAGCCTCGGGTACACCTGTAATTTCAAATCTGACTGAACAATTAAGAAAAACTTGAGAAAAAAACATTCAAGTTTATTTATTTCTGGAATCCCTGAGGGAAAAAAAAGTCTGTATTTTCAAGGTTAAAAAATGTAATTCATGCATTGCTTACAGCAGTATTTCACCTACAGTTTTTAGCTCGGTTGATTTGTCAGAGAGGCAATTGTTAAATGGAAAAATAATAAGGTCAAAAATTAAGTTATTTTATTTGTAGTATGAAGGCATTTGAAATTTTCTAAGACATGATTCTAACCAGAAATGGCATTTGCTTATAGCCCAAGGGATTTTGGCCAGTATCTCGTTGCATTTCATAGTCATCTGGAGTGGCCACAGCCAAGGAGGAGGCTCAGCCCTGAGGTTGTTTACTTTCAACACTGGCAGAGCATTGGTCAGAGATTCAATTCTTTGTATGAATGTCCCTATTAGAGACATATCTCAGTGTGTTGCTGTGGATGTATAAACTCATAGCTGGAGTGGCTGGAGGGGTCATTGTGATTATCTGTTCTGGACCCCTTTGGGGCTTAATTCTGTTTTGTGCTGAGTGTTTATCATAACACACATAAATGGTCTTGGGAGGACAAGGTAAGTGTACAAATCACTGGGCTTTGGACAGTACGTCTGCATGATGTGCAGCACAAACACAAGCCCTTTTCAGCTGTTTGACCAGCATCCTGCCACTATGAGTCCTGCAAAGCTAAACTGATGTGCAGTTAACTTAAAAAAACACAAGAGCCTATTCTTTAAAAACAAATATTTACTTGTTTGTCTTGTTTTTTTCACATCTTCATCTCCAAGGCTCTTATTTTTGGAATCCTGTCTCCTAATAACTTATTATAATCCATGTTGTGCTTTTTGCTTTGGAAAAAATTGTTTATCCCCACAGGCTAGTACTGATTGACAGCTTTCTCATCTTTAAATACTCCAAGTGTACCCCAGAAAACCATTTTTGCTTTGTACAGTCACATGCTATGCACAAAATGTTAATTTATGTAACTGTTTCACCAGATATTTCTTTGCTCTTCATAAGTGACTTCAGCAAAATTAATGATATTAAGCATTGAATTTATATTAATATTTTGGCAGTGCACTTTGAATTTACTGCATTTTTAGAGATATCTGTCTTTAAAAAGAGAAAATTCTACCCCTGTATTAAAACACTCAGTGTTTCAAGACTGGCTGCAAAGGCATGAATTATGCATCATATCTCCCCTGTGCCAGAGTAGAAAATAATGGTTTTCCTCTTATTTGAGTGGTTATAACTGGAGAACTAAATGAATGCAAAATTTAGCTTTTAATTTTCTTTCAAAAACTCAGCCATTAGTCTTCAAGGCTGAATGAAGTATATTGGGGTATTTCTCCCCATTTACTACTCCATATTCAAACAGTTGTGACCTGAAGGACTTCCTGAGCCTTTTAACTACATGTCTGATTTTTTCTTCCATGAATTTGTCCAGCTGATCTTCATGCATTTATGGTTTTGATATTCAAATATATTGTATTAAGAAATTCTACGGTTTAACATTTGTAGTATGCAAATCTACCTCCTAATTTTTAAAAATTCAAGCTGTGGTAACACAACTTGATTCTCTAACAAATTAAATAATAAAACAAGATTTTGGGAAAAGAAAAACTGTCACAGAAACATTAAAAGGCATGTATTTTATTTAGTTGCTATTAGTGGAGAATTGACAGCTTTTGTCAAAGCAGTGTACAACTTTTAAATGTTGTATAGTGAGTTGCCTGGATAATAGATCGAAGACTACTTTGAGTATATTATAGTGAGAGTATTTCCTGTATATGTGACATGCCTCATAACCATTCCTCAATCTCTGATTTTTCTCTTCTTGAGAAAATGAAACAGAAATCTTCTTTTTAAATGTTTTATCTCTGTATTGTGAGAGAAATGTGGTCAGATGTGGCTGTCAAAAATTCCATAGAGAACCTTTACTTTACGGTAATTTTCATCAGGCCCTATTGATTTCAACTCCTTACACATGCAAAAAAAATTTTAAATACTTACATTTAAATGACCTTTAGCCTTCATTTCCTCTTCTGAAAGATGTGTTCCTACTACCTTGTAATTAGAGTTTTTATTTATGAAAAATTACATTAAGATAATTTTTATTTTAAATGGACTAGTGAAAATAGCCATTGAATATTTCTACTTTGTACCTACAGATGTCAACTATGATTTTCTCCATACTGCAGCAATATATCTTACTTACAGTGGGTATTTTTTTATTTTCGAAGCATGAAAAAGAGTCTGATATAATAATTTGTGATATACTTCCTAGTTTTCTCGTGTATTGGAATAATTATTGTGTTAAAACAAAATTGTTTTTATGCTATCTTTTTTTAGCTGCTAGTTTGATGCACCATTTCTTACCTTTTAGATTTTTTTTAAATGCAAAAAATTACAGAGTGAATGTAGGTCACGTGTCACGACAACTGCCTGCTTCCATGTCCTTGCTTACACCTGGATCTGCAAAGGAGGAAAAAACACTGTCTGCTCTGAAAACATGTTTAAAAACCAAAATGAGAACAGACAGAAACCAATGTTCTTCAACATTTCTGTACTTATTGTAACTCATGGATGTCACACAACATTTGGTGGTAGGCTCATTTGGTGGTAGGCTCAATATTTGCAACAGCTGTGCATGGATGTTATGTGCCTGCCATGTCTCTGTGTCTCCGAAAATTGCAGCCCATACATATTCTTTTAACTAAAGAATCAATGAAACTGTCCTGACTGTATTCCTAGTTTTACAGAAAAATATGGGGGCATGCCTTCAACCTATAAATTGATAAAAGTTTCATAAGCCACTTTCTGAGGCTTTCTTAATATTCCTAAATCTCTATCTCCTTCTAAGTCTAGTTAGTGCCTATTGACTGGTGATCCTATCTGGAAATCCCACACTAAAGATGTACTTTGGATTTATTGTATTGTGTGTGGATGACAGCCATGTGGTGAAACTCTTACCAAAAATCAGTAAAAATAAAACTCCATAACACCAATGTAGGATTACAAAGCAGGCATTCTTTATTTGGCCAGATGCATGAGGGGGTATCTCCCCTGAAAGTTATGCATACTGATCTTAAAATAAGCTCCCGTTTATATGCTATGTTTTACATATGTATCCATTGATTTTCCTGGAATAAAAGTGTGTATAATAAACATTTTCCCCAAAAAATTAACATGTGTTTTCTCCCCTCTGCTCATGTTCTTCTGTCCCGGGGATCTCTCTGGTGGTCTCTGGTGGTCACCCACCCCAAAGTCACACCTGACAGCCTGGCAAACTGGCAAAAGTTGGCACAATGGAGCTGGTTACTTTCCTGTTTTCCTTCCTACAGAATATGCATTCTGTGATTCCATAGGTCAGTGGTTTTTAAAGAATAAGCATTTTGTTAACCCACCAGGTGCAAACTATTTTTCATCACAAAAACTCTTCTAAGACAGGCATGTGATTATCCTAGATGAGGCTGAAATTAGACTATATGCAATATAAAGAAGTTACAGTCTTGCAAAATGAGTTGCTGTTCAATAGGTAATGTAATATAGTTTTAGTAATGTTGCCCACTTTTTAAGCATAGTTCTGCATGTTAATATTCTTCAGAAGACAAAAATATTTCTTGTTATTCACCTGACACTGTCATCAGCCTTTGATTTCTAAGCAGTTCTGAAGAAAGGAAGGACAAACAAGATAAGTAGCTTAACATTTTAAATCTCATTTACCTAATGATAATAATGACATTTATTTCCAAAACAAAATTACTTAGCATACAGGGGCAAAGGGGATTACAGTTCTGATGGGGTGTTAGCATAAATCCCAAAGTGTGATAAGTAAATGCATTTATATTTCTAGTTCCTGTCTCTACAAACACTGCTGGTATCATGACATAGACAGCATTAAAATAGCAAACCCTCTGGGCTAAGGAGCCAGGTTTAAATCTGGGATTTTTATCCTTGAAAAAGTAATACCCAGTTAAGTGTGTTCTGCTCCAGGTAAGGACGATAAATTCTTAAACATCCAGGCAGTCAGTTGCTAAGAGATCAAACATACCCAAAAAGATTTTAATTCCAATGCAGAGGAGATTCAGTACTATTTTTTGCCTTAGAACATAGTGATAGTATGAAGAGCTGGGTACAAGATATTCTCCTCCCATTAAACTTTATATGACAGAGCTTATGTTTTCTTAGAGCTTTTCAGTTCCCTCAAGGGAAAATGTTTTCTAATGTTTTCTGTTTTTTTCTTCACTGTGAATGCAAAGGAATCCTTACTGCTTTTATAGAACCTATCTGATCCAAAAATATTACATGCATAAAAAGTTAAGCTTAAAAGAAAACTATTTCACTATAGAAAGATCTGGCAACTCTGAAAGAGCTTTCTGTACTTATTATCAGAAAACCTACAGTGTTCACATAAAACAGGCTTCATCTTAAAAGGTCTGCTCTAAGTGCATAACTTTGAGTTTTGGTGAGGTCAAAGCCTGCTGGGCTATCTTTCTGAATTATAGGGAGATTAAAAGTTTCATCACAGGCTGATCATTCTGCTCTCTGCTTCCACAGAGCTCAGCAAATCAGCAGAATTGTGCATGAACTCCAGTCCAGCAGAGCCCCTGATCACTCAAAATGCAGTGTTCAGCTGCTCAGCACAACTCTGCTTGCTGCAATGTTGCCACATTCTCTGATTTTTCAGGGTCGGAGTGCTGCAGAATTAGATCTTTTCAGTGCGATTAGCTCTTTCATCAGTCTTAGCAATGACACAAGATGTTTTGCTTAAACATTTCTAGGTAAAGGAAGCATGGATATTTATATTTTGGTTGGATTGTGACAGAAGTGTGGCCTATTTTTATTTCCTTTACAATATAGCAATCCTAGCTTTAAAATAAGATATGTAAAACTAAGCAATTGTCTACATAAAAGAGATTGAGCAATGTCATCAGTAAATTAAGGTCTTTAAATGTCTTTTGTGATTCAGGAATAAGATATTATATTGCTGCTGCTAGGACCTATAAAAGGTCCTATTTATATGTGTTTATTTATAGGACAAATTTTATCCTATATTTGGTTTTGTTATCCTGTATTTGGTTTTGTTTTATTTATTGGAAAGAGAAAGTATGTTTTGAGAAAAATTTATAAAAGAAAAACTGCTTCTTTTTGGTTAAATATAGAATTGAAGATATAGGGGAGATAAATGGCTCCATACACTTTAAAAATCTTTTCATTGCTAACCATTGGTGTGAATCAAAGACTGCAGGGTCAGACTGACGCTCAATAGAAACCTAACTTGGTATGTCTGATGAGATGCTCCATTTCTCTGTGCTCTGCAGACAGCTCAGTTTCTCAACAGCCAGACCTTAAATCAGCATTACTCAAAGCACAGCATTGAAAAGGAACCATAATCACCCCCACAGCTGAGAAGGTGCCGCTGTCAGGTATTTGTGCCACTGGTAAAAGATGGGCAGATGACAGGAGGACCTTTTTAAACAGTCTTAACCTGGGTGTTACAAGTTAGGATCCAGAGCAGCAGGTTTATACAACAATTGTTCAGTAGCATAAATAAATTAACAGAATAGAGTATCTTTTCTAGTCAATTGTAACTGTGACACCTGATGTGCTAATAGGAGCCCTACACCAATGGAAAGCTGTAGGGGAGGAAGGTAGTTTTAGAAAGAGGAGAGCCTAAATGCATGACACTTTTATGACTGGTCTGCCGTGTATGGTCTCTTGGGAAAGCTAAAACACAAGCCAGGATTTAATCAAATACATGTATAATGCTTCTCATACTGTAGTATTTATAAAGTTTTGGCAGACCTGAAGCTGTTAGTGAATTGTGGGATGTCCCCTTAGGATGGAAAGATATGGTTCATTCGTTCATTCCTTATGCAATCTGGGAACTCTGGGTTTTTGTGGATTGAGCTAGATGCCATAAGTTAGTAAGTCTTCTCCTTGATGTAATGATTATTTTCTTGGTAATGTGATAGTTAAGCAAAATGATTGCTGTGGACAGAAAGAACAAAATTGTAGCATTCTGATCTGCATCTTTTTAATGCTAGTAAGATAGTTTAAACTTGTAATGACTTTCCATTTGCCATTAAGTATAATAGCAAAAATCAAAATAAAAAACTATACCCTCTTCAAAGATGATCTGATAGGATTGGTTAGGCAAATGACTACAGGCAAAAAATTTGAAGGCATGCAAGTCTCATGCCAGGCCCTTAAATAGGCCCTGACAACACAGAAACACTCAATGTTTCACCTGTTCATGGACTCATCAAATCATAGAATGGCTTGGGTTAGAAGGGACCCCAAAGCTCATCTAATTCCATGGACAAGGACACCTTCCATGAGCCCAGATTGCTCAGAGCACCATCCAGCCTGGTCTTGAATGCCTCCAGGGATGGGGCAGCTGCATCTTCTCTGGGCAAGCTGTGCCACTGTCTCACCATGCTCACAGAAAAGAACTGCTTCCTAATACTCAATAACAACTTTCTCTTATAGCAAACAGAATTTAGAGCTCATTGAAGTAATTTTGTTCACTGAAATATAATGAGAAGCAAAACTGTAAGGACAGTTATTTCGATATTTATGTTTTGATGGATGAAAGCTCTTGCTATTTTTAATGCTTTGTTAAATAATGCTTGAGAAATTCATGACTAAGGAATTCACCAGTAGCATTCTAGTTAAGTTTTCAGTTAGCACATCATAATATAATGTTTAAGACCCATAAATGCACATTTTTAACACTATCACAAAAGTGGGTTAGTAATGTGAGAAAGAAATATAATTTGTATTTTTAATATATGTCTTACAAAAATTAAAAACACCTGCAAATGGGCAATCTAATCAACTCATATTTTCAAAAATCTGTAGAACATATTAAGATCTTTCTAGAATCAAGTGATTCTAGAATCCATATTTATGCACCAAGGCTTAAAAATTTAAATATGATATAGGTAATCAAAATTCTCAGATTCTTTGATGTTTGAGGAAAATTCATCAAAAACCCCTCAAAATCAGGTTATATTTGCCTCTTTAATATATTTTTCAATATGTGAACTGGGTAATTAAAAGGAAGCAAAAGTTCAAAGTTAATTTTATTTTTACCTAACTATGTAATGTAATGGTTGACAAAGTTAACACAAGTACTGCCATCTGTAAATGGTACTTAGTATTAACAATCAAACCACTTGGTTTCAGTCCCCTTTTCAATGATTGGTTTTCCTAGAGTTTTTTTTCTTCTCCCATGAAAATAAGAGAGAAGGGCTTGGGGTATTAATTTTTCCATTGTAGAAGTAGCAAATGACTTGATGGAATAAATGTATTGTTTCTGTAGCTCAAATCACCAGAGTTCACATACAAATATCCATACTGTCCAAGTCAGTAATTGTTTCCAGCATTTTATCAGCTGAAGTAGGAACTAATCTTTTGATGTAAATTCTTAAATTTGTGTTCTGTTCTGCCAATATATAGGAGACTGGAAAACACCACTACTTTATCTGAGGTCACAGTCAAGGGATACTCATGGATACTCCTCAATATTTAATGCCAGTTATGGCAGAAAGGAAGATGAAAGCAAACACTGGAGTTGACTGATATAGTTTGTGGGATACCATTTGTCACTGGAATTCACAGGACCAGCTTACCTCTTCAGTTTATCCTCATACCAAATTTCACAAGGAGTGTATTTCCCTGTTGCTAACTGGGAGAAGACACACATTGTGTCTACAAAAAGCCACATTGATGAAGAAGATTGCTGCCCACCAGCCTCTGCCCATTTGCTTGGGTTCTGTGTGTCAGAGTCGCTGAGGAACTACTTGTGTGTTCATCACACAAGTGTTTGGGAAGAGGTGACACAGGGCTGAGGGCAAGGCAGTATTTCAGTTCTGGAAAAAACAGTTCCACTGCAGCCTTCATGTTACAACCACTGGCGGGGACATCCTCTGCTTAGGTCTTTTCTTGTGCACAGAAATGGCAGGGATTGGGTTCAGCTTAAGCTGAATTCTTTCTGAAAAGATGAGGTGGCTGAATTATATTGTTTTTAAAAACTACAACTGAGTGGTGCGTGAATTTAAAGGATTAACCTGAGTGTGTAATTGTAAATTAAAAAAAGAAACGAACAAAGGCACAAAATGAGGCAAAGTGTGTTGCAGAGGCTGAAAAAATGTGAAAAGTGTTGTAAACTCATGACGGGGGCCTGCAAAGAAATTTAAAATTTATCAATTTAACTAGGGGGAAAGGAAATAAAGGAGAAAAAGAGAAGGCTGGAACATTGATCTCTCTCTTTTGCTTCTTTTGTCACAGAAAGGCAATTTGGGCTTATTTATGATTGTTACCTGAACAAAACATAGCTTTAGCGAGGAGTCAAATAACTAGAAAGAAAATGGGAGAAAGAGCCTTGAAATAATACCTACCAAATTATGTGTATTCCAGTCAGCACTCTATAAACCCCAGGAATTATTTCCAAGATCTCTTCAAAGAAAGAGTGGAAGAAAGTCGACTGTATTATTTATCTCTAAAAAAGGCCTGGGAAGGGACAACGTGTAGAGTTGTAGAGCAGTCCCACTTGAACCTGATTCCTGGGAAGAGACAGGAAAAATTATATGTGATTGCTTCAAAGATTTGGATAATAAAGCAGTAAGACAGAGCCAGCATGGATTTATCTAGAACAAATCATACTAAATCAATTTAATTTCATTCCTGACAGAGGGACAGTCATAGCAGACAAAGTAAGAAACAGCTGTTAGATCCATGGCCTTTTATAAAAACTTTACTGCTACTGCCTTTTACAATTTGTAAAGCAAACTAGTGAAACATGTTCTAAATTAAATTAATGTACCACTGGCTGAAAGGCTGCTCTCAGAAATCAGCAATTAAGGAAGTACTCTAAGAGAGAGAAAGAATTTCATGCTGGGTTGACAGGTTACTGTTGTAAATCCTTTGTGTAACACTATTTCCCTTCATAACTTAATATGTACTAGTGCAGTTTCCAGGTAACACCATGATAGGAGAATTTGCAGTCACTCTGAGGGGCAGTGTTAGAATTTAGACTTGAAACATGCTTTTGCACAGAGAAGAGAATACCATTTTTTATTATTTAGTTCAAAGATCAGACTGAAAACCACCAAAACTCTCTGCCAGTAAGAGGGTACAGAAAACTCTGATTTAAATAAATTAGCAGCTATTATTGTCATTTGCATGAATGCATATTTTATAAGCAGAGACAGTAAATTGCTTCCTGACAATAGGATACAAATATGCTCATCCTTTCCTTTTGAAAGATAAAATTATGGCAATATGGATGTAGATGAGATTTTACTCTGTTTCAGAGAAGGACCAAGTGATAATGCTATTAGAAGGTTGTAAGGTGTAGGCAGTTGGTGTTTTTTAGTGCTTACCATTGATGTTATCACCTATAATGCTGTAAGTGAAAGCACAAGCAGAAAATTAGATAAAAAAGGGTACGTTAAAAAGCAGATCTAGAAGACCTAGGTCATACTAAGACTGTTCTCTTACTGCTGATGTTAATCCCTTTGTTTTTATCTCACCTATTTGGTTTTTATTTGCCTCAAAACAAAACCAGCAAAATGAATCCAAATCTTCCCATGTAGTATCCAGCATTCATTAAAAGAATAGTACAAAAAAAATCCAGGGTATTTTCCCCCAATAATTTTTTTTTCTGGGGTATGAAAAGAGCCCACAATTGTACGGCGGGAACTTTTTTAATGTGGAAGTTAACACATTCAGCACTTCTGTCTTCAGCGCTTTACATGTGTGATGCATTTACTTTAAATCCATAATTAAAAGACAAGGAGTAAGATTAGATTGGATTTTTTGACAAGAACAAGCCCAGTCAAAAGCTGAAAGGTTAGTAATACTCCTTCAAAATCACTCAGTTTCAATATATGAACTCCATGGGATGTGGAGAAAATGGTTAGATAATGGTTCAAGCAACCTAAGAAACAAGGGATTTCATTACTTTTCTACCAAGAGGGAATAGATGGAAAGGAATGGCAGCACTGTATAGAAGAAAATTAGTCCTTACAAGGTGGCTTCATAAAGAACAGAGTCAGGACCATATAGTCTTGATTTGCTGCTGTTAATATATCCAAGGATTTTGCAACATTTGGTTTGCTTTTCCCAATGAAATTTTTATGATCAGTCAAATAATTTTTTCTAGGCTACAGCTTTTGCAGAAATATGCATTGGATTTGTAGGTAGTCCAGAAATATGACAGAAATATAAAAGATCTGATATTAAGTTCTATAGAGTTTTTGTGGGGTTTTTGTGGGTTTTATTTTGGTTTGTCCTTCTTGTTCTTTCCTTTTTAGGTTTCTTTTTCAGTTTTTGGGTTGTACTGTTGGTATATTAGCATGCCTTTAAGCTCACATCTTGCCTTCTCAGTGTACTGCTTTGATGGTGTATTTTGTTTTTCCAGTCTTCTCATATTTTCTTTTCCTTTGACCTATTTTTATTTTATTTAAATATAAAGTATTTTATAATGCTTTATGACTGCGTCACAAGACAGCATTCAAAAAAATCTAAAAAACCAACTAAACTATCCTATCTACACTGAAGTGTGTCATGGGGACACAAGTCCCAAGTATTCTGAGAAAGGAAACTTAGAATGTTTATTTACTGCTAATAGTCCCAAGACTTACACTCCATGTGAGCAGACCTGAAAATTGTAGCAGCCCTGGGAGGACTGAGTAGTACAACTGTACAATCAGCAGAAAGGAAACGTAACCCAGGTCTGCATGAAGATCCGTTTTATTCAGTGTGACTCCCCAGTCACGTACTCCTAAGAGAAAGCACTCCTCTCCAGAGCCAGACATCACAGAACTTCCTCATGGGACTGACATCAAAAAAATCTCAGTTTATTTGTGTCTCTTACCGAGGCTGGTTTGTCTGGATGGAAGAAGGAGCCACGCAGCTTGAGTCAGACGCTAAGGCAAAGAGCTGCCAGGCACGGTCCCTGGTGGGCCCACATCCACACTGAGCAGAATCACAGCACTGCAGAAGCACAGGAATCCAGATCGGAGCAGGCCTCTCGAGTCGAACTTTTTTTCCAGCTCTTCCCTTCCTCACTCTCTGCCCCAAAAATGCCATTCAGAATAAAATAAAAGAGCTGTTGCCAGGCAACCTCTCACCATATCTTGAAGTCAGTTTTTTATGTGGATGCTAGGTGCTGAAGTCTGTATGGATGTATTAGGCACAAGATAATTATTGAATTGCTAACGAAAAAAGAATAATCACACCTTTCTTAATTATATATGCACTAGATAGAGATCAAGCTCATTAATTTTTAACTACCTTTCCAATCAGCTTTTTTATTAATCTTTATAGAATGTGAGTTTAAAGTGTAACAAATCCCTCTAAATTTATGGGGTCTGATGGGATTAATCTAAGGATCCTAAAAAAGCTCAAAAAGCTGGCTGATGTCATTGAGAAACCTCTTGATTTTTGAATGGTTTTAGGAATCTCAAGAGGTCTCTGTCGCCTGGAAGCTGGAAAACAATGTCCCAGTTTTGAGCAAGAGCAAGAATGATGACCTGAAGACTACAGGCCTGTCAGTCTCACTTTAGTGCCTGGTAAAATTAGGGAGAATATTATTTTGAGAGGTACTGAAATACACTTAGAGTACAATGTAGCCATTGGTCACAGCCAGCACAGCCTTCGGAGGGGAAAGTCTTGCTTGTCAAAACTATTTCCTTTTGCAGCAAGGCAAGCCACCTACAGGATATGCCATCTGATGTAGTATTCTGGATTTCAGTGGAGTTTAGGATCCTGTCTTTCATAGGATCCTTCTGGACAAAATCCAGCCCACAGCTGGATAAACACATCATGTGATGAGTGAGCAACTGTCTCACGGTTGGGCACCAAGAGACACAGTGACTGCGCTGACATCAGACTGGTGACCTGTCACTAGCAGGGTTCTGCAGGGCTCCATCCTCCGCCCTGCGCTCTTCAACATCTTCATAAACAACCTGAATGCAGGACTGGAAGGGAGACTCAGCCAATTGCAGATGATACAAGACAGGGAAGCGCTGCTGACTCCTTCAAAGGCAGGGAGGCCCTGCAGAGAGCTCAGTGAACCTATCGAGGGCAATCACCAGCTGTGCCAGCTGTGTGCAGCTCAACAAGGAAAAATGCCGGACTCTGCACCTGGGATGGGACAACCCCGCGCGATTGGAACGACTGGGGAATGAGAGGCTGCAGAGCAGCACCGTGGAAAGGGACCCAGAGGTCCTGGTCCCTGGCAAGTTGAACATGAACCAGCAGTGCCCTGGCAGCCAGGAGGGACATCCCTGGCCTGGGGGTATCAGCCCCAGCATCACCAGGGGGCAAGGAAGGGATTGTCCCACTCTGCTCTGGGCTGGGGTGGCTTCACCGCCAGTGCTGGGGGCAGTTTGGGGCACTACAGTGTAAGAAAGACGTTCAGCTATTAGAGGATGTCCAAAGTAGTCCAGGAAGATGGTGAAGGGCCTTGAGAAGAAGCCTTATGAAGAGTGGCTGAGGGCACTTGGTCTGTTCAGCCTGGAGAAAAGGAGACTTGAGGCGAGGGTCTGAAACTTCCTTGTGAGGCAAAGATGAGGGGCAGACACTGATCTCTTCTTTGTCATGACCAGTGATAGGAGCTGAAGAAATGGCCTGAAGTTGTGCTGGGGAGATTTATGTTGGGTGTTAGGAAAATGTTTTTCACCCAGGGGGTGTTTGGGCACTGGAACAGGATCCCAAGGGAAGTGGTCACAGCACATAAGCTCAATAAATGTTTAGACAATGCTCCTGGGCCCATGGTGTGATTCTTGGGACTGTCCAGTGCAGGGCCAGAAGACAGACTTGATGATACTGGGTCTCTTCAAACTCTGGATATTCCATGATTCTATAAATGAAATAAACTATGCACCAGTCCTCAAGTTAAAGAAGATGTACCCATCAATGCTGGTCAACTGGTGAAAACAGATTAAAAAGAAAAGTCTGAGAAAGCTGTTTTGTCTCAGTCTTCACTGGCAATCTCTACTCCCACACCTCTCGAGTAAATGGATAGCAGGATGGGGTATGGGGAGAAAAGTGCTTCCCACTGTAAGAAAAGACCCCGTTCAGGACCATCTGAGGAACCTGAATAGTATTTAAGTGTATGGGACCCAATAGGATTCATCCAAGGACTGGCCTGGTTTGGCTGATGTAGCTGCCAAGCCACTCTCCATGATACTGGAAAAGTCAAGTCAATCAAATGAAATCCCAAGTGACTGAAAAGGGACAACATTGTGCCCAACTTGAAAAGGGTAGAAAGGAGGACTCTGGATTGTCAGCCAGGGAAGATCATGAGCAGATCCTCCTAGCAACTCTGCTAAGGCTCATGGAGGACAGGGAGGTGATTCCAGACACCCAGCACAGCTGTGCTAAGGGTGAGTCCGGCCTGACCAATCTTGTGGTCTTCTATGCTGGAATGACTCCATCAGTGGACAAGGGAAGGGTTACAGGTGTTATTTATCTGAATTTACGCAAAGCTTTTGACACAGTTCCCCACAACATCTTTCTCTCTAAACTGGAGAGAGAGACTGGATGGGCTGTTCAATGGGTAAGGAATTGGTTGGATGGTTCCATCAGAGCATTGTGGTCAACAGCTCAGAGTGCTGATGGACATTCAGTGCCAAATGGTGCCTTTCAGGGAAGTGTGCTGGGACCAGCTCTATTTAATATCTTCATTAATGGTACAGATGAAGGGATTGAGTGCACCTTCAGCAAATCTGCAGCTGACAGCAAGCTGAGTGGTGCAGTGACCCTCCTGAGGGACAGGATGCCAGCCAGAGGGATCTGGACAAGCTCGAGCAGTGGCCCTTGGCAATCCCATGAGGTTTAACAAGGCCAAGTGCTGGTGCTGCACCTGGGTCAGGGCAATCCCCGGTGCCAGCCCAGGCTGGGGATGAGCAGATCACAGCAGCCCTGCCCTGAAGGACTTGGGGGTGCTGTGGGTGAGAGCTGGGCAGGAGCCAGCCATGGGCACTGCCAGCCCAGAGAGCCAAGTGTGTCCTGGGCTGCAGCCAGAGCCCCGTGGGCAGCAGGGCAGGGAGGGGATTCTGCCCCTCTGCCCTGCTCTGCTGAGAGCCCACCTGCAGAGCTGCCTCCAGCCCTGGGCTCCCAGCACAGGAAGGACAGGGAGCTGCTGGAGAGAGTCCAGAGGAGGCACCAAGGTGATCAGAGGGATGGAGCACCTCTGCTATGAGGAAAGGCTGAGAGAATTGGTGTTGTTCAGCCTGGAGAAGAGAAGGTTCTTAGGGTTACCATTGTGGACTTCCAGTACCTGAAGAGACTCCACAAGAAAGATGGAGAGGGAATTCTTACAAGAGTTTGGAGTGAAGGAATGTCTTCAAATTGAAAGAGAGTAGGTTTAGATTGGATATTAGGAAGAAATTCTTTTCTGTGAGGGTGGTGAGGAACAGGTTGCCCAAAGCAGTTCTGAATGCCCCATCTCTGGCAGTGTTCAAGGCCAGGTTGGATGGGGCTTTAAGCAATCTGATCTAGTGAAATATATATGTCCTTCCATGGCAGGGGGTTTCCATCAGGACACCAGGCAAGCCTTAATGTCCCTTCCAACCAGCCATTCTATGATTCTATTATCAGTAACCATTCTCCTGAATAATTTGAAAAGGAGAACAGCATTATAATTGAAATTCTTCACTGCAACGTTCAGTCCTCTTGCTGCCGAACCACTAATTTATCAGTACTTAAATAAGTAAAAAAATATTTTCCTTGAAATGCATGTTTTAAACTGAATAGTTACTACAGTGCCCTGGTTTTATTTCTCAATCAAATTTTGCAATAGTCTGTTGTAACAGAACTCCCTGCTTTCAGACGGAAATAGAAACCAAACCAGGTACTTTCATCTTAATAATGAGGAGAGGAAAGAAATAAGAATAGGCAAGTCTAATTGATCACCTAGGGAGAAGGAGACTTTACTTAATTTCTTTTCTCCTAATTAAATAATGTAATAATGAATGAGTTAAACACGTATATGGTGGAGATGGCCCTATCATCAGCACAATGTCAGTATAAAATGATTGCTTTCCTCAGTTTTAATTGCAAAATTGTAATGAGCACAGGAAGCATTTATTAAAAACCATACTAAATTAATCAGATTTGAAACAGCACATTTGAGTGTAGTCTTTCATTTTGCATTTAATGTTTTTGTTGGAAAGTGAAAACTGATAACAACTATTATAAAAAGGGGGAAATTTAAACAATTCTTCATATTAAAGGCCTAATATATATGGAGTGTTATTCTGAGAATGCCCCATTGATTAGATGCATGGATATTCCATTCTATTATTATTCCTATTTTGGAAGCAGAAAAGGGGGGAAAAAAAGCCAAACCCATGAGAAATATCACTGCATTGCTATAAACAACTCCTATTGTCACAGGTAGTTTGTTGGCTACAGCAGAAGCAGGGTTCTGCTGTTGAGTGCCACATTTTTCATTCTGGCCCCTACACTAATTAGACCTCCATAAGTTGATTTGATTCACTGATGTGCCAGAAATCACCATAGCAGAAAGAGGGTGGTTGGTTGGCTCATCTTTTGGTGTTGCTGTGTTGTATCTGAGGGGTCTGGCAAGTGCCAGAGGAGAAAAAAGGGCATGGGTGATGAGATTTGGCAGTGGGGAGAAAAGAAAGGGAGATGGGTGTCAGAGGAAATTTCACCTGCAGGTGGCATCAGAACTTCTATAAAATGAACAAACAAACAGAAAAGAGAAACAACAAAAAATCCCAGATCAACCAACCAAGTAAAAAACCCAAACCAAACCAAACCAAACCAAACCAAACCAAACCAAACCAAACCAAACCAAACCAA
>QUSF01000047.1:3339062-3368255 GCA_003676055.1 Chloebia gouldiae | reverse complement strand
ATAAAATAAAATAAAATAAAATAAAATAAAATAAAATAAAATAAAATCCCTCCAAAAGACCACAGAGGGCCATTTTGACTCCCCTTGTGCTCCTCTGGAGGGTTACAAAGCCAAACCTCCTGCTTTCTGCACAGCTCCTTTAGCAATTAGTCTGTTTTACAAAAGGGGACTTGCCCTGCCTCTCCTCTGGCTCTGCACACAGATGGTGCTGGGATTCAGGCATGCCAAGCAGCTCAGCCCCTGCAGGGGACCTGGCTGTGGCAATACCCACCCACAGGCTGAAACCTGGCCCCACCTAGGGAACAGGTGCCTGGATGATTAGGTGAGACAGAGGTACTCAGAGTTCTATCCAAAAATCTGAAAAATTTAAATGCATATAGGGCTTGGAGTTGTTTGTTTGTTTCTTTTTTTTTTTGTTTGTTTGTTTTTGGTTTTTTTTTCCAAGAAAAATAAATTCAGAGAGGATACTGAAGACACTGAGCATCTCCCAGTGCTTGCAGGAGAATTATGAATGCCTTCTTATCAAATGGATCACTATGCATTCAACAAGAAGATTATTAAGTCATAACTAAATTATAAAGTCGAAATTGTGCGTTTCAGCTTTTTTTCTCATCTCACTAATTCCTGTAGTCAATCAAATGTGAAGGATTGGGCACTGTGATATTTATGCATTCTTGTGTTTCATACATTGTGTTTAATTGTTTAAGGAAAAGAATAGTAAAACAAATATATGTTGCATACTAAATTAGCAATTACATTTAGTTAGAACTAGGGAACATTCATCACTTTTAAATCCCTGTTACCATGTATTGTCAGCAGTTGGAATGACAGTGTATTCCAGTGTGGCCAGTAACATGATCCTAAAGAAAGTAACTTCATCTCCAGCATGTATTATGAAACTTAAAAATAGCTTAAGCAGCTGCTTCTGTTGCATATCCACATAGGTTGCACCAGTGGAAATGAACAAGAAATATGGTAATAGCTCCTTTTCTTGACTGTCTCTCACCACATCTTCTCCAGCTGGTATAGAAGACAACATATTTAAATCCTGCATATTTACAAGTTTGTTTTTTTTTTTCACCTTTAATCTTCACCCATTTTCTGATTTGATCTTCAGTTCTCATGATATCCAATGAACTGGAGAGCACACACACACATACAAACATTCTTTGCACACTTTCTAAATTATTTCCTTCATCTGCAGAACACTCTAAAATTCAGAGAAGACATAGTAGGAGCTATCTATAGCTGGCACTAATAATGAATTTCTTCTTCTTTCTGCAACTGATCCAATGTCAGAGGCCTTTTCTCTTCTTTTTGGGTAGCAGTGGTGAAGTAGGCGAGTAGAAAGATTTGAAAACTACATAGTGAACTGCTTCAGTTCTGAAGCTCAGTACCCCTGACATCCACATCTAAGACACCAAACTCTGAGATACCTTAATCTGCTTTGTTGTGCTCACCCAACCTATTTCTCCTAAGGCTAATTAAAGCTGTAGAAAGTGCAAGGTACATAAATTATGGACACAGGTCTGATGAGAATCTGCACCACATTATTTTTGTGAAGAGGACTGTATTCATATACCCTCAATCCCACCGAATGCCAGGATTTAGTGGCCAGCTGCCCCCCAAAACTAGTCAAAAAGATTCAAAGGAAAACAATGGAAAGATGGAACACAAGCAGAATTTTGACCCACAATATGATGTTAGTCATTCAAAGATCATGGCTGAGTAATATTTTGCTTCAAGTATTGTGGTCGTGAGTATCTGGATCAAAACAGATCCTGTAAGCATTTGGTGTGGATATTTCAATCTCTAGAATAAACACCACTATTTTTTTTTTTTCCCTCAGGCTAACCTCTGGAATTTAGCAGTTTCCTAGGTGTTGGTTTACCAACAAGTTGTGTTGTGGTGCTCTTGTTTTATTTGATGCAATTCCCGGAAACTCCTCCACAGAAGTTCCACTTTGAAAAAGCAGATATGTGAAACACAGTAAACCCGTTTGTGTGTGCTTAATAGTTTTCTCTAATCTTCTAAGAACCAGCCTAGAAAGATCCAGGGAGGAATTAAGAAATGTTCTATACATCTGCTTTCTTTTTATTTGCATAAAACTGTCTAAACACCCTGTTCAAAGGTTTTATTTTAAGCAATGGGATTTGTAGAAGAAGGGTTAGCAGCCAAGATGATAGAACAAAGTCTCTTCAAGTGGACAGGCAATAGAAAACACAATCCTGAAAGGCTGTCTCAGCCAGGCATAGCTCTACAGATGAGATGCATACACACATCTGCTGCTGGATTTATTGGTGATTCAGTAAAGCATATTGAACTGGAGATATGGGATGCTATAAACCAGAATGTGATAGTCTTACAATAAATGCAGAAGCTCCAGATGTTAGTGACACAAGCAACAGAAGCTCAGCAGAAGAAGAGCATTTTCAGGAGCTGCAACCTTGCAGTGGCAGAGACTGATGCAGAGTCTCTTCAGGAACTCTCTCCTGTACTCTGCCACAGAATTTTCATGTTGAGGAGGAACCATCCTTCTTCTCACACTAAAAGGATAGAGATATCCTCTCCTGTGCCTTTCCAGTTGGTGCCTTTGCCTCTGGTGATCTGGGATTCATGGGGTATCTTGGCAGTGCAGTGTATACTCCAACAAAACCAGCAGTTTCCAGGATGGAAGAGTATTTCAGTGTTTTTCTGTTGAAACTGGTGTTTTAGTGTTTTTAAATGTTACACACTGTGCTAAAAAAAGATTTAGAATTAAATAGATAGACAACCACAAATAAGGAAATTGAATATTTAGGAGGGCCCTTCGCTAGTCATCAAGGCATATTGTATATTTCCCCTTTAAGGAATGAAAATGCCGTTTCCATTCTATGCTTGCCTATTTCTTGTTCAAAGTGCTTTAGCTTCTTTCCTCTTATCATTCAATTTAATTCACCATCTGTTCACCCAGGACTTAGTATTTTCAGCTGAGATTTCAAAAGGAAGACCACATTAATCAAACATTAGTACTTTTGAAGCAAGTAGGATCTAGAAGAAACAGATGTATAAATCATAACACCTAATTACTGATCACATTTTGCTTTAGCTCGGACCATAGGAAAGCAAGTGCTTCACAGGTTGCTACATTATCCAGAGGTTTAAGGACTCAGGATGCAGAGGCAGAAGAATTAAGATTTTCCTGGTGACATTAAGAGGACTCAGGGGTAACTCCTGCTCACAGCTAACAAGCTGAAACCAAAATTAATGCTGTGCCAGCATGCTCACAACAAATCAAAGTAAGGTTGATAAATACACCCAGGGAATAAAAAAAAGGTCAGAAAAGACATCATTAGAAGTCAAGCCGTCAAGACAAAATTGGCTATTTTTGAAAGGGTTGAGACAATAGAGACAATCATTGTTGAAAAATGGCATTTTGCGATAAAATAGGTCAGAAGAGGTAAAGAACAAGAAATAGTAAGCCAGCTAAAAGGGAGAGATGATTGCCTCATGAACAATTATTTTCCACTCCAATTAACACAAGTATAATTATTCTGACCTTTATTTTTTGCTTGTCACCAATCGGTTCAGAAACTTTTCTATAAACTGTCCATCTTTAAAATTTTTATCATACAGTTTTTCCTGTAGCAGCTTTCTGTAACCAGCTTCCTAATGTTTAATCTTGTTTTCATTGGAATTTAACATAATTGCTTTTGCCTACATATTCTCTTTAAATAAGAGGTTCCCCCTTTCTTGAGACACTTCAGACTTTTCCTCCTGAAGGTGTTGTCTCTGATATTGGAGCTAGATGGATGTTCACATTGCAGAGCAAAAATCACCTTTCTGAAGGGCTTCTTCAAGGACCACAAAACCACCAAAAAAAAGGTCCTGGCCAACCACCATAGTTATGTGGCATTTTAAAAATCTTTCCTTTAAAATTTTAAGAGCCCCATAAAATATGAGAATTGTGGTGTTGAAAAAGATACCATGTTAAATGCAATTGTTTTTGCTGTGTAGCAAGAGGATATACAAAGAAAATACCATCTACAGTCCAACCTGCCTGTATTTACACAGGAAAATATTTGAAATATTTTGAAAAAAATGCAGTTTCACTTAGTTTTACATGGATTTCAAGCTCTGCCAGACCTGGCCATATGAGGAGCTGCTTTCCCTGTTCACCACGTCCCGAGTGCTCCTCATGCCCTGAAACTGATCCCATTTCTTTTGAATTTTACTGCTACCTCTATTAAGCTCTGTATGAGTTTACATGGCATTCTCAGCTCCCACTGGATGAGATGCAGAAGTCAAGACAGAATAAAGTTGTTTAGATGGTGTTTCTATGTTTATTCACTACACCTTTTTAAGTATAAACCTTGAAAATTGTGAGTTTTCTTTTGCTTTGTCAAAAACTGACATCTGGGATCTCACTCTGATTTTATGTGTACCACAGCTCAGTTAATTTCAGTGGATTTGCCCCAGATTTATGTTGCTCTAGGAGAAGGGTTGGTTTTAATGTCTGTCATCAGGACTGATCTTAGGAATTCCATCCACTGTAAATACAGCTCTAGGAAATCAATTCAGTAAGTCAGACTTGTTGATGAGTTGTTCCAGTCTCCTGGCATTTAGGTAATAGATGCAGTTTGAGAGTTTATTATTTCAGATAATAAAACGTTTAGTTTCTAGGACTTAATTGGAGTTCATGACTCACTGTAAGTGTTGACTGCCCAAAAATTTGCCTTTTATAAACTTCTATTATCAGAAACTCATAGCTATTTCTCATACACGCCAAGCAACATCTTCAAACTGTGTGTTTTTAGAACAAATTGGAAGCTGTATCATGAATTCAGAATCTTTAAGGATGCCTTGTGGCACCACATTTAAATTTTTACACTGGTTAATGCAGAAAAAAAAGTGTAAAAGTATACCATAGTTTTCCCTGTCTAGGAACTTCAAATTTCTCAGAAAAAGCTGGGCTGTGTAGAAACCTCAGTCACACAGAGGTCTTCTCTGGCTTGAGACTGTTTGCAACATGAGGCAATTTGATGTGGCATATTCATCTTTATGGGAGCTGTTAGTTATGAAGAGAGATGTGCAGTAATTTTGTGCCTTCATAGGTGAAGAATAAGCTGTGTGCAATAGCAAAAAAAAAAAAAAAATTGGACTTCATTCTGATGTGGTCAGAAACAGCCTTAGAACAGCAAGGAAGCTGTGAATACCACAGACCAGTTATGCATTTCACACTCATCAAAATGCTCATTGAAAAGCTACTATCACTACTTGCAAGGTAACAGTGTAGTTCCCTCAAGCTTGTGACCAGCAAATTAATTTTTCTGATGATATAATATTGGTAATTCTTGGTGCTGGAGCCAGAAAAAAAGGAGGACTTTTTCTGAAATTTCTCACAATGTAATTAGTTTTATTTTTCTGGTTTACTCATATAATTTTATTTGACTGTAACATAATTTGCAGTGCTAATAAAAAAACTCATTTTAATAACTAGCTGTGCATGAAAATACAGCATTCCAGAATTGCATCTTAGAATAACCACATGCAGTTTTAAATTATAAGTGCGGAGAAAGATGAGTTGTTACATTTCTTGCTATCTCTACATGTTATATTTATATGTAAAATTGGGTCATATATCCTCCCCAGCTGGCTTTCTAGACAAAGGAAGTAAAGAAAATGAAGAAGGAGGGAAGTAGACTGGGGCAAGGTAAAGAAGAATGTTACAAGGAAAACTGGGTGGCAAAGAAAGAAAGCACAGCTTTGTTTAATGGATTTTAATTTTCTTTACTGTAGGTATTGCACCAGGGCACAGGACTGAAGGCTTCATTCTAGAGCCTCTTTCCTTAAAAAGTTGTGGATGGATTTTCACTAAGGTCAAAGCACTGCTAAAGGGTGGTGCACTGGACCATTCCCCACTGACCTCTTGAGGGATGCATGCCTTGCAGCAGAAAATGAAATCCTCGGTCATATCAAACTTGCTTACTGTATGGAATTTAAAATATTTCATCCTATTTTTATTTACCACATCCTTCATATCTTCTCATTCTTGTAACAGCTGTAATTGTCCATTATTTGTGTGAGAGGAAATAACGTCAAAATGTTCTTCCCAGCCATAAATGTTCACATTTTCTCTCTGCTTACACTGAGGAGACCTTCCTGCCCTCTTCATGTTGTATTATGCAGTGTAATGCAAATTAGTGAGTTCCTATAGCATCACTGGATTAATTCTTCCTGGGGAAAAAAAAAAAACCAAAACAAAAAGCAACTGGCATCAAATACTAAAACCAGTTTCACTGCTTGTTGACACTTGGTGGATGCCTTCACATTTTTTGTATTATTGGCATAAACTGGTGCTTCATGGGGGAAAACAATGAGCCTATCAGTTTTGTTTGGGTGCAAATTATTGTCTCCCTTGCAAAAGCAATGTCATTATCTGCGAAAAGCTGCTGTGAAGTCAAACAAAACGTTTTTCTGTGCACAGGCCCTGTGGAGTGGGAGATGACCCCATTACTGCCAGCGACAGCGAGGAGGAGTTGTGGCCGCAGTGCGAGGCTGCGGCACTGCCAGAGCTCTCCCTTCTGATGGAAGGCTGTGCTGCCCCAGCAGGGCGTGGGGGCTCCTTGGCCGGGCTCCTGAGAGGTTCGTGTCCAATTACAGGATGAATCAAGGTGACATAGGCACTGTGTGTTAGGGCTGCAAATAGGATTGTGCTGAAATTAGAGGTTCAGTTAAAGGATTGTCTGCAGCTACATTATCTCGTGATGTGCATCAGTCTGGGGTGTGACTGTAAGAGAGTAATTAATCTGTAAAATCATTGCATTCAACAGAGGGGGAAAATTAACTAGCAAGGGGGTGTATGCAAATATCTTTTAATGATTTGTTACTTGAAGATACCTGAATTCATTTATCCCACAGCTGTGTACATGAAGGAAGGAAAAATAACCGGAAGCTATTGAATAGTAATGCCAGTAAAAAAGCTTTTAAATGAAAGGTTTTATTAGATGAATCCTGCTGTAACAAGCAACTAGGTCATACTGAATGAATTTTTCTACCAACAAAAGGGTTTTCCTGATTTGAGGTTAAACTGTCAGGAAAGCTCAGTAGGTCAGTAGAATATCCTGAGGGGGAATGCTGACCAGCCACAATCTTAATAATCAATCTGATTTCCTAGAACTATTTCCTAGAATAAATATCAAGGGCTACTGCTTGAGAAAATCTGAAAGCTAGAGGTGACCAG
Organism: Chloebia gouldiae; assembly: GCA_003676055.1. NCBI lineage: Eukaryota > Metazoa > Chordata > Aves > Passeriformes > Passeridae > Chloebia > Chloebia gouldiae. The sequence continues at coordinate 3,361,033 of QUSF01000047.1, read as the reverse complement.
AAGGATGACTTCTAAATATGTTTTTAACTAATTGAAAATACAAATTTATTGTCAGGGTTTAGTGGTGGAGGAACGTCATTCCTCCAACCCTCAGATAAACAAGCTGGAAAACTTTCAAATGAAGATGAAGAAGCCTTTTTCAAAAGCTGATTGCAAACAGTAATTTCTGTTCTGTGAGAATTCCAACATCTGAAAATTTAGTTTCATCTCAATGGAATTAAGTCCAGGTTTTTTATTTCCTATTAAGACCTTATTTTTATACAAATACTTAAAGAAACCCCAAACCAAACAAACATAAAACCCCAAAACCACAGAACATTCTGTTTTGATAGAAACCAAACATTTCTTTCAGGTTTTGACTTTTTATTTTCAGAGCAACAACTGTATTTGGGGATGATGATAGATTAGTATTATCTGTGGAGAAATATGAATAATTGTATTCATGTTGACTTTTGAAGAAATTTATTGTCCAATAAACTACGTTTTCATAAGCTATAAAGTACACTTGGACAGCTGCTCTTCTAACTCTTTCAAGCAAAGGAGGAAAGTCTGGGTCATGAGGAAGGAACCAAGGAACTGGCAGATGTCCAATATATTACCTTTTCTTCAATAAATTAATTATCATTATTTTTTATCATGATAGATTACACAAGGCACCCAGTTATTCCACTTAAAAAACTCTGCCATTAGCATCAAGAACCATTATTAAAGATATTTATCTGCATAATCTTTCTGCATTACTTGTTCCTCTTTCCCTAATCATGACTTCTTAATCTTTCTGCTCCTCTACCTGCTTATATTGCTTACAATTTGGGGTTTTTGGGAAAGGAAAAAAAATAATTAAAACAAACAAATTAAAACATAGGATGAAACACATGAGTAAAAGTTGTGAGATTAGAGTATTATATGATTCATGATCTGTAGCCTTTTAATATTTTTGATCAACATGTGCCAGAAATTACTGTTGTGAGCAGCACGAGAAGTAATAGATTAGTAAGAAGTGTGGTGACCTTCTTATGCAGAGCTCTGTAACGTGATCTTATAGGCTTATAAGATGAACCTCAAGACATGTTGTATTTCTTTATAAATATAAGCCTCCTCTTTACTTTTATTTTTTTAATAGGGAGAGTCCTCTTTTTTCTTCCCATTTTCCAATGGTATTGTAATTTGAATCTTTCCCTTTGACACTTTTCCCTTATTTTCTTACCTATTTTGTGGCATACATTTCCTAATGCCAAGAATGGCACTACTTGTATCCAAAATTAGAGTCAGGCTTGCTACCACTGCAAAAATATGAAAAGAAAAGCATTGGCTGAGTCAGGGAATTTGCTGATGATTATGATCCTGACCACAGGAGCTCCGCTCAGAGCTTGATCCTGGCTGGGTAATCGCATCTTCTGTCTGCACATGGCTTGCGCAAAATTAATTAGAAATCTCAGTCACAGTCACACCGGACTTCAGCTTCCTGTTTTTTACTTTAATAGATGGTAATCCTCAAAACTGGCAGTGTTGTGCCATTGATGGCTAGAGTCCACGAACTCATAGGAATGCAGGGATTGCTCCTTATTGTTCCCAATGACGTCCTTATGCTGGAAATCACTTGTATCTCATTGATACCATGAAGGCTGGTTCTGTGCCAGTTCTGGCCCTAGACACGGCATACTTTAATGTATACTGCACAAAAATACAGGGTCATAGTAACAACTGGGTCAAAACAAGGACCATCCAGTACCTATCTCAGACAGAAACTTAGGAAATTACATATTATTGAAAGCATGTAGCACTCAAGGAAGAAGTATCTGGCAATCTGTGATTAAGGAACTTCCTGAACTAGAGGTTGAATTGTGTCTCTTGTGTCCAATAGCCACCCCTGAATTTATCAGACGTCAGTTTTTCTAATCTCACTCCCACTCTGACTAGATATTTGAGGATGATTAATTCCCCGGCTTAGCTGTGTGCTATGTCCCTTTTACTTGTTTTAAGCTTGCTGCCTGGTAACTCCATTATGTTCCTCATGCTTGAGCTAAGAGGAAAAGTAATCAACTGTCTACTCTTCAGCTTTCCCTTGTCTTCTCTTCCACTCTTCCAGACTACAGAATCCAAATCTACTTGGATTAACCTGATACCAGAAACTTAAACAGGTTGTACACTTTTGATCATCCCTGTTACTGAGGCTTCCACCTCCTGTTCTTCAACTACACACTTTCTGTGTACAAAATGCAGGAGTGATGGAGTTAATAGGGGGACATAATGGTATTTTTCAGTTTATCCTCTCCTCATCACTTGTTGTTTATAATTATATTTTATAATTATATTTGGTTTTTTTTCCCAGGAGACTGGCACTGAATTTCATGTAACATTTTATTACCCAGTCACCCACCTCTAGATGGGACTCTCCTAAAGTTTACTATAACTAGCAAAGTTCCTTGCCATTGAATTTAGCCTGTTTTTCAAATAATTGTTGGGATTTATTTGACAATATAATCATCCTTGAGCAATACAAGGGACCCTGCTAAAAATTTGCTTTTCTTATGGATCTTTTCCACTTATAACAAGGATAACAATGAAACAAAATGCAGGAAAAAAATTAATCTAATCTTTCTTATGTTTGAATGATTTCTGCTTGAGCCACTCCTTCATTATGTGGAAAAAGGAATCTAGCTCTCTACTGTTGTTGGTTTAGTGGTTTTGGAGCACACTCAATCCATGCATGTGGAGACAAAAATATCTTTGAATATCTCCTCTCTGCTTATTATATAGAATAAAGATAAGGAACAAAAGAGCAGGTAAAAAGGAGATGCCTGCAGCATGTTTACAATGAATGACATTGCAGCAATGCCACACTACAGCATGTCACACTTATTTATGGATTTGAAGCTATTTTCCATGTTGGATAGAGGAGAATCAGCTCAGTACAGGGAATTTGTTATCCTCTTCCTAAGTCAGAAGCAAACGAATGCAACTCAACCCAAAGATTTTTTTTTTAACAAAAATTCTTTTCATTTTCTCTCATTGTGAATGGGAGAACACTATTATGACCACAGTGCACTTGAAATAACACTGGCATTTACTGTACTATCTGATTGTTTATGGAATTTTAAAAGATTTTTAGTAGAACACTCAGGCATAATAGAGAAAGTTTGACATGGTAAGAGCCCTCACAGCACTTCAAAGGCAGAAACAGCAATCTTTCAAATTAATTTCTTAAGTCAAAAAAGGTAGCCTAGTTATACTGGTTGGCAATAACTGGACTTTAGTCTATGTAAGTAAAGTGAAGAAAACAGAAATTAATTAGATTTTTTAAAAAAAAGTACATCTTTCTGAATGTAGTGAGCCTATTAATGAAAACAATAAATGAAGAGGCTTCTATAATGCAAATCACTTTGAATTTTCAAAATCCAGTGAAAGCTAATGCAACTCAACAGCATTTTACAAGAGAATGGAGAAATGAAAAGCAGTGTCAGTTTGAGAAAATCAAGTGTTACATTTTTAGAAAGGAAATGTTCTGTAAAAGCCGAGCAGAGATGATATAAATTGGTTTTGCCTGTGGACTTGAAACTTACATTGCATGGATCTGACCCACAGGAAATATTTTGCTACTGCTCTTTCTGAGTTTATCACTATTTTTTCAAGATTGAGCTAGTAAAGAAAATGTCCTTTAGTGTGCCCCAGTCTTTAAAGGTGTTGAAAACTTGTAACTCTCTGTGATCAGCAGTGGGTTACAGAGGCTCTTTGCCACATTAATCCTTATGCCCAGTCAATGCAACAAAACCACTCATAATACTGTGTCTATAGGAATATTTCACCCATGTCTAAATACAGCATTTTCTGAAAAGGTAGGGAGATAAGGTGACCAGCTGGTCTAGAGAGGACTAGAGAGTTTTTGTTGTTCTAAAATGGATGATAAATGAAGTCAGGTAATAAGATCAGCTATTCCTTATAGTCACATGTGTTGAACTGACATATTTCCATCCTGTCAAATTCCAAAAGATAATTAAGTTTTCAAGATCCCTGTTTTAGCACCAACTCCAAATTCCACTGTTTCTTTTACAGCATAGAATGTATCCCAATTCCATGCTTAATTAGGAACACCTGAGATACGATTAAAAAATGGAGCATTTTCATGTGGCCCAATGTTCACACTCCTTCCAGCTGAGGAGTGGTTCTTGAACAGCAAAATTTTAAAATGTATCTGCATTATTTGGGACCTTTTATAGATAGATTTTTTAGATAAAAAATATCTAACCATTTGGATTAGAATTATCAGAAGCTGTTTAGAAATTTAATCTATTGTAAAAATTGAGCAGGGGAAAAATTTAAATGTTCCTGTTAAAAGCTGCCTTTCTCAGTCTTAGCTTCTAGAGGAAACAAAACCAGACCTAGAGTAACAAGGTATAAAGCTGGTCTGAAATATTTTTGAATGTTACCAGTTCTAAACTATTGTAAATGCAGGCGAATCCAGTGGGAAAAAATGACAATGTCTGACTCAATTCAGAGGACTGAATTATTTCTTTATTATAATTATGCTAAAATACATTAACACACTATATAAAAGGAGGATACTAAAACTACATACTACTTTCTTTAACTCTCTCCCAACTCGTGACCCTCTCTCGAGAGTCCAGACACAGGTGGATTGGATTGGCCATCAGGCTCAAACAATCCTCACCAGAATCCAATCAAGCACTCACTCCAGGTAAACAATTCTCCAAACACATTCCACATAGGAAAAACAAGGAGCAGAAATAGAAATTGTTTTCTCTTTCATTTGTCTCTGTGCACCTCTATGAAAAATCTTGAGAGTGAGAGAAATGTGCTTGCCACACCAAACTCTGACACTAAAGAAAGAAAACGAGTAAGTTGCATAGACAGTCAGAAGCTTATTTAATCTGCACTGAAATGAAGAGGTAAAGGACAACGAGTATACTGGAGCGTGGGTTTGGAAATAAAAATTATTTTGTCAAACAAACTAATTAGGATGGTATTCAGAATGTGGAAAGGCAACGTAAGTAATTGTCATCACTAATAAAAAAATGAGGAAATGTTTTGAGACAGCAAACCTTGAGAAAAGAAATTGAAGATCACTAGACTACAATATAAACTTCAGTTAAAAAACCCAAAATCTGTGCTGTTTCTGTTGTGAGGGAAACTGTATTCCAAGCTATGTACAGGTGGGAATAATTAAAGGTGAAAATATGGGCAGTCGAGCAGCTGTCCCTAGGACAGCTGCCCCCTCCCCCCAGATGTTATGGACACAGATGTGAATGTGCAGCACAAAGTTGTTGGCCATACAACGTGGAGCCCTTGCAACCTGGAAAAGGATCTGTGCACAATTGCAGTTTCCTCTAAGCTAAGCAAGCTGCAAAAGGTTCACCTTTTATTTGCTTAGCCACTTTGCACTTTTTCCTGTTCTTCATTTACATATGGTACTGCCTTTACTTACCTCAGTTCGTCGTTTATCTGGACTCAGCTGGTGCTTTTTGTTTCCTTTATCCACTTTCCACAACCTTCCTTATCTCTTTCAATTCTGTTTAGATGGCAAATAGTCTCATCACTAATGGGAGGGGGCTCAGCCATTGGTTATTCACTTTTGCTGTTGCCCATGGCAACTACAGGATATTTGGGATATAATAGAGCATTAATCTCTCTGCTCAACGCAGCTCTGGTAAGGCTCAGCTGAAGTCTGTCCCAGGCTTGTGTATAGCCCTTAGGAAAGATGTAAGCAATTTAAAAGAGTCTGGAGAATTTAATATGATCAAATATGACCTGTAAGGAAAGACCAGAGGATCTTGTGCTCTATGGCCCAAAAGGATTCATAGGGCACATGATAATAATCTGAAACTAAATAAATGGTTGTTATACATCCAAGCATTTTTCTACCTGTGCAAAATGGCGATGATAAAAATTAACAGGCTTCAATTCAATCAAGAGAAATTTTAGGCGTATATGTTCTAATGGGAATAGAAGTACTGGGAGAGGGACTGCCAAAAGAGATAGAAGCAGTCATGGACGTGTGTTTGTTGCAATAATTACTAAGTATTAAATAATCTCTCAAGAGTCCTCCCAGCTGTGCTTACTATGATTTTGTAACTACTGTTTCTGTTTCTCTCCTTAGTATACTTCCTTTTGGAATAATAACATATATTCTACTACCTTAAAGCTTTGGAAGACTATTTTTTAACATCACATTTATGAAGATCCAAAGAAAAGTTTCTTTCTTCTGGTCACTGTGATACATTTTCACAAGGGAAGTGCCCACCCTCAAAGAGCCTTTCTTGTAGGAAAGGAGGACAAGTGATGTTTTATACATACATGATCATGAAAAAAACATAAAAATATGTATGTGTGCTACAGTAAAACTTTCATTTAAGCAAAGAAAATGATGTTGGCCTGAAGCCATCTGGATCAAATGGAGGCAAGAATAACACCTGGTGCTGAAAATTTCTTACAGAACTTCTTGGCTATGACAGGGAGCAGCAATCTGAGTAGGGAAGGTGCTGAGATACTGAGAAGGGGACAGGAGCAGAACAAAGAGCAAATGACAGTTTAGGAACACAGCTGGGATGGACACAGTAGAAAAAGCAGAGAATAAGTATTAAACCTGAGGGATAGAGAACAGAAAAATATGTGCGTCCAAGCCCATGTCCCTGCCTGGTGCTGCACGGTTCCACCTCAGACACCCAGGAGCTTTGACAGATGACAATGAATTGTCATGGACCTCTCAGCAGAACAGTAGCTTGGATCCTGGAACAACAACCATCTTGATGTAGTGGTGCTCCTGGGCTGCATTGATGCAGCTAGACCTTGGAACTGGTTCACACAGAGCTTGTGTGCCAGGCTGGACAGCAGGTACTCTTAATGTCACTATTCCTTTACAGACAAAAATATCTGTGAAATTCAAAGGCAAAGTATCTTGTTCATTCCATAATCATATCCTTCCTCACCTCCTGCAGAAAGAAAAGCATCCTAATATAGAATCAGTTTCTCAGCTTGATCTAGGGGCATCACTTTGTGCAGTGAACTAAGAGCTCAGACTGAGCTTTGAGTATTATTAGCAGGATACCACTTACCTTGCAAGTGCTTCATGAATTTATTGGTATTGTGAGGAGTCTAGATATTGTTTCAAGAAAACCTCATAGAACAGCCCATAATTCCTCTGAAGGAAGGAAGGACTTCAAAATTTGTTGAAATACCACCCTAAGGTCTATTACCTAAATTCTGACAGTGAGTAGAAAAAATAGTGATTTATTGAATGTCGCCACTTCTATACAGTTGACTCGTGCATGGACTCCAGACACAAAGCAGATGTAAGTAAAGGCTGTCTCGGACTTTTGTCTCAGACACAAGATTACCTTAATTCTCTCTTACCTTAATTTTCTTGACACTCAAAAATTTACAGTCTCAGAGTACAGAGATAGGGCTAACTCAAGGCATCCATCAAGGACCACAGGCTGCTGGGGGAAATGAAACTGCTTTACCTTTTTGGCCTTTGCTGCAGGCCAGAAAAGCCAGATAATCCATATCCTGCTGCTGGGTGGCAATACTTACCCCGGTCAAAGCACCCACCAGCTCCTTTCCTTGACAGCAGGTGAACTGCAAGCCTGGCCTGACAAACAGGAAAAAAACCCAGTCACATTCAGTATCAGGGCACAATAATGCCTGAAATAGGTTGAGGCTAAGGAGCGCAAACCCTTTGGCCTTCACTACACCCAAACTGCAGAAGCACCAGAGTGAAACTTCTGCCATGGCCCAGGGCTCATCTGTGCAGCTGCTTGTGCAGCCTTTCCCCACCCCCACCAATTAATAGGGGACTTGACTGTTCAGACTTGTTTGATCCCTGGTGAAAAGTCTTCTAAGAGTCAGGGAATGTGGGAATGCAGAGAGAGAAAGAGAGACTACTTAAAGGGGCAAGGAGAAAGGGTAGAGCGAAGGAAACTCTCAGAGCAAAGAGGAAAGCTGAACAGAAAGAGGTTAAGCTTGGAAGGGGGCACAGGAATGGAGATTGAAAAACACAGCTACTGAGTTATGAAGTGAAAATTAATCTCATAAATACACATATGCAGCAGCCTCCTCTGATCAGTTAATTCATTAACTCACCCAGAGCAACAGCTTTATGCCATACAGCTTGAATGGTAACACCTCTGCTGCTTGGATGCAGTGCACACTGCACCTCAGAACCTGCTCTGTGGACTGTGCCTGACACACTTAGTTGAAAATAGAGCAAGACTGAGTGAAGACTGAGGCATTTCAAGGTGTTATTTTAGATCACACAAAGGGCATGGAAGCTGCTGCTGTTCCATCAACTTTGGGTGGCTTTATAGGACCACTTAATAATTAAAACAGATAAAAAACATCTGGACTAACCTAATCTGGCCATAAATTTGTATTCTCTTCACTTTTCAATCTGTAATAACATTCCTCATGAATGGGTTAAAAAAAGCTGAGCACATCCAATCAGATCTTTTCCAGGTAACTAATCTACCCTCACACTTGAAATCTACTTGTAAGGAAACAGTAAATATTTTATATCTAGTTAAAAAAAAAAAAAAAAAAAAAAAAAAAAGACAGAGTAAGGTTTCTCTTTATGGTGCTTACATAAAATAACCAAATGAATTTTCCTTTACCAGCAGTGTGGTTTCCTGTATGTCTTCTACTCCTTCTAATCTAGTTGAAATGAAAATATGTCATAATCTCATAATCTACTGCTTGTATTAATTTTATTGAAGTAAATGCAACAATCCAATATAATTTAATTAGCCCCTGAAGCTAATGAGGAAAGGTAATGTAAATGGTCTATTACAAAGACTACTGTGCTACACTGAGCTGTACTGAATGTTTCATCTTTTCCTTTTCAACCATACATTATTTCAAAAGGTGTCTGAAAGTTTCCATGCTGAGGAACTGTCAATGCAGTTCAATGGGGATTCCACTTATCCATATGCCTGTAGTATTTCTAAAAATATTAGCATAATGAATTTTCTGTTGTGCTTTTCTCAGAGAATCAATAATAGTTTCAGATAGATTAAAAAAAACTGAACTCACGGTGTCTGTCCAGGCTTGGTTTTGTTTGGAATCCAGGCTTCCTCTTCTTGGCCCTGTCAAGAGGCAGAGTGTAGGGATGAAATAAATATACTTGCTATGCATGTCTATGTAGAATGTACCTTTGTAACTTGCCTCCCCACAGACTTCTACTTCCCCTCCCCACCCCCTCCACCATTTTCGTAATTTTTTTTTTCCATTGGAACACATCTGTGTTATTTTATATTTCGTTTCATCCAAAATTCCTGCTTTTCATAGCACCATAGAGAGAGAAATGCCCTTCAGCCAGATAACTTAGTTTCAAGATTCCCTTGAGACATAAGTATCATTATTTAAGGATTCACGGAATAAAACATCATGGTCTTCTGGGCACATAATGCCTTCCCTTAACTTACTAATAATGAGGTCAAGGAAATCCTGGCAAGTCTTCAGTGAAATTTATGGCTCATGCTTTGAATGCCATCTAGTGGTGTGTACCATGTGCAGAAGAGGAAGACAGAAACTGAGCTTAAAGAGCATCTCTTGAGCATGTCACTCGTGTTAGCCTAGCACATGGACTGAGAACAAAAATATAGCTGAGGCCAACCTAGTTTTCAGTCAAATGCGGAGGAGCTGTGTATTTTGTTTGGCTCAAGCACCAACGCAAAAAATTTGTTTAGCTTCTGTCTGGAATGAGGCCCTATTCCCTCCACAGATTTGCCAACATCTTGAGCTGTCCCTGTAATGTGTCTTGGCAGTGCTTACATGCTTTGATCCCAGGTGTTCTTTTAAAAGCCTCAAGAACAAACGGGCAAAAAAAAAAAAAATCCCTGTGTTGTGATCTGACTCATTTGTACCCTCTCTAGTGTGTTGAAAAAAAAGTGCCTTAGATGGGAGAAGGGAATGGAAAGGATTCCAGTTAATTAGAGGCATCTCCAGTCAAAAGTTGGCTTATTGAGCTCAAGTCACTTCTGCTTGAAAATTCCACAAACGGGAGTGATGTGCGGTTCTAGAAGCCCTCCAGAGGTCAGTGTCATGTGTGCCACAGTGCAGAGTGCAGCCTCCAACAGCCTTTACAGCAATTCAGAAGAGACGCTGAATTCTGGCAGGGCTTTGAATGAGCGGATGTCAGGGAGAGTCAGAAAAAGCTTGTAAGTGGCTGGAAAAGCCAAAGGAAGACATGAACTCCACAGGCAGGAGCATGTGGAGAAAGAGATGCCTCATGATATAGTCACGATGTCCTACGCTGGCTGAGGATTTCTTTCTTCCCGAATAAAACTTACTAAGCTGCTGCTCATAGATGAGGAGTGTTTCTTGGACAAACGCAGGATTAAATAACAACATCTCCTTCCTCTTCTCCCTTTCTCATCGTTCTGACTGTTATTTACTTGGGTCCTTCTTACTGAGCCAACAGGTAGCAAAGTAGAATTGAAAAAGTACAAAAGCTGTATGTTTCATCTCAGCTTGTTCACGCATCATTTAGATCTTCATTATCTTTCTTAAGACCGCATTAGGGAACAGAAAGGCAAAGCTGGGGCGTGGCCATGTGTGATGCGGTGGCCACAATAAGCAGAGGCCATTGTGATGTGGGGTCATGTAGTGCAAATTTGCCTATAGAACAACCAAAAAAAGAATGTTTAGGTGACCTTAGCCAAGGCAGCAAGCTCAAATATCATATGCTTATCTAATTCAGAACCAGAAAAGCCTTTCTCACACTAGTCAGTGTGCCAGTAAAGAATTTACCCTTAGTCAAAAAGGAATTCAATAGAAAGCCTAGTGAAATTGACAATAGGAGCAATCCTATGTTAAATTAAAACATTTGAGGCAAAGAACTTCCCAAAGCAGTATCTGAACCCCAAGAATTAGAAATTTTTAGTTTTTTAATAATTTATTTTTACCTTATGTTTACAGCTAATGATTAGCGAGGTGATCCTCCAAAGTACAATATTATCCCCCATTATTTTGCATACAAAAATTCAAGTTTTTAGTGTAATTATTCAGACAGTTAAAATGTGCTTTCTGAAGCTAACCAATATCCATGAAAATTACCAAAAGAATATTAGTTCATTTGTACAGATAGAGCTTAGCAGAGCCTTCCATCATGCCTTGAAAGTGGCCCATGTAGCATAAGAATACTCACTGTGTTAGCACCTATGGATAAAGCAATAATTAAGAAGAAACATAAAAGAATGAAATCTGCTCATCACTGTGATGAGAATTGTAAGAGTGATTTCATACCTTAGAATGCTGCAAAGAGGTTTCAGCAAGTTTGTTTTTACCCCAACTGGCTTCAGCAATAACACTGAAATAATTAGATTGGGTTGGATGTTGACTAAGGGTTGGATGTTGACTAAGTAAACAAACTAATGCCACATCCATTACAATCAACAATATGCTAACAGATGTTAACAGTGTTAAACACACTACCCTTCAAAATAGAGCAGCAATTAATTTTCTTTTACCAACACATAGACATAGTTGTGAAGAATTTGAAGGACAGTGTTGTATAAACCTATCAGATCATTCTAAATCCATCCACAAAATCATACAAAAGTTTGACAACCCAAATTAAAAAAATAGTGGGTCATAGTTAGATAATTTGTTCCAAAAATAGAGCTTTACACCTTAGCTAAAAGATCTTTGTAAAATAAGTTTATATGTGTTAAGTGTTTTAGTGGTAATACTAGTGTTAATACCTTACATACTTCAGTGTGTACAACAAATGATAGACAAAACTATCAAAGAAGTTTTTTATCATACAAGACAGAGAAGTAACAAATAGATTCACAGAGTTCTTAAAAATCTTACAGCGATAGTAAATGAAAGTATAGACATAGAAGAAAGTTTTAAATTAAGACCTTAAAACCAGTGAGACTTTTTCAAATTTTTTTGTAATTGCTATCAGATATAACATATACCCTTTAAGTTGATAGGGCTTTCACAACATTAAAATTGTTGTGTTGTCATATAGCAATGCTTAATGAGAGCAAAAAGACGCTTTAAACAAGTAATAAGATATATTATATAAGGCTATGAAATACAAAGTAGTTAATAAACAACAAGGTTACAAAAGTTTCTTTTTAGTTAAGCTGAGAGAGGGAATTGTGGGAATCCTTAAAATCAGAGGGTTTTTGGGCAAGTTGCAAAAGGCAGGCCTCAGAGACAGCGGAACTGCAGTTAGAGCTAAGCAGGAGCCGTAAGATTTGTCAGCAGAAAAGTTATATAAGAAGTAGAAAAGTAAGGACAAATAGAACAATGGTGTGTGTATTAGCGCTTGACTCGAGTAAGTCCCTAAGTTACAGTAAAGTATATCTAGTGAGATATTAGGAAGTTCTAAGCTTAATAATGGAGCTCTGTGCATTGTATCTTAAGGCTTACAAGCAGGCATTGTATTTGAAATAAGCAAGTATTGTTTTAACCAAGGGTACGTGTGCTTAGAGTGGTTGGATAGAACTACTGTCAGAATGCTTTTGCTTTGTGTGATTGGTCAGAAAACTTTTAAAATAAGCTGTAACATTAAATTCTTTGTCCTCTGCCTGGGATGTGAGCTGCTGGCATCTTCCCATTGTCATAAGCATGTAATGAGACTGATGCTGGAAAATAAAGAGCTCGAGACACATTCCTCAGCAGTCCCGTCCCGTTTGTGATTTGTACATAGTCCCCCGGACAGCAATACAATTGTGTCCACCCCCTGTTTTGTGAAGTTTTAAAAACCCTTGCACAGCGGTTCTTGGGGCTCTGCTTGCCTGTACTCCCTTCAGCTCTCCTCTTCCGTGTACCCTCCCCTCACCTCACCCAATAAAGCTGCTGGACTTCAAACCACAAGAAAGCCTCTCCTGCCTCTTTTATCCAATCCTCATCGCACCTCCAAGGGTCTCCAGTGCTGGGCATTTGGCTCAGAGGTTCCAGCTCAGGTGATACCCTAACCTGCTCCGTTCCTCACTCATGCCATTGCCCCGAGACCATCTTGGACCTAGCCTGGGCTCTGGAGGACAGTGGCAAGAATTTTAGCAGTGAGGTCCTGAGCAAGGCTATGATTGTGATCCAGAGACTCAAGCAGAGAGAAGAGCAGGAGTATCTGGAACACAGCATGGATGCAACACTGGCAGCAGGAGCCAGGGCAGCAGGGGCAGTGAGCCTGGCACATGTCCCGCACAGCCCCACAGCTGATGGCCGGGCTCTGCTGGACACAGCCCCGTACATGAGAGATGAGCTCCTGAGTAGAGCTGTAATTGTGATCCAGGGATCTGAGGAGCACATGGAAAAACAGGGGGACCTGGAACAAGGCACTGGTGTGGGGATGAGGGTAACAGGCCCAGCAGAAGGGGCAGAGAGGTCAGTACACATTGTGCACAAAGAGCTGATGCACTGGTATTCCTGGACTACCATGACTATGTATGGACAGAGGTGGTTAAGAAGGCTGCAGTCCAGAGACCCTTTGATGAGTCAGAAGAACCATGGGAGCAGGAACAAAGTGGAGATGAAGACATGGGAGCAAAAGCCAGAGGAACAGAAGAAGAAAGGCCAGCCTATGTCCCTCACAGCCCCAGAGCCAAAGGCTCGGTTCTCCTGGACACAGCCCAGTACCTGCCAGCCTCAGCAGAAGGGACGGAGGGGCCAGGATACAGCATGCACAGTCAAACAGCTGATGCTCCGGTATTCCTGGACTACAATTGGATAGGTGGAGGTGGTTAAGGCTGTGCTTATGCCTCTGGGACCATTTGAACACCTGGAGGAACAGCAAGTGCAGGAAGAAAGCATGGACGAGGGCAAGGGCAGCCAGAGACAGAGAGCCCTGCACATGTCCCACGTAGCCCCACAATCCTTGACCCACCATCCATGACATAAGTGGCTTTCCCCTCTTTTCTGTATCTTCTTCTTTAGGGTTTCACTGGATAAGAACCTATATATAGATAGAGATATATAGATAAATACCTCGATATATATATATTTATATATGCACACTTCTATTCATATATGCACACATATGTACACATACATACATATTTTTATACACACACACATATATAGCACCGCTAGAAGTCAGTTTCTCACAGCAGAGATGATTTAAGGATCATTTGTGAATATGGTAGAGGTATGCCAGGTTTCTGTATACTGTATACAAATGTGTCTTGTTTTTTACGGCTGTAAAATATATAGAAATACACGTGTATATACATAATACATAGCTATATGTAACATATATATATAAATAAATATATGTATACATACATATATACACTGATAAAATATATTCTGATAATATATACATATATATATTGCATTTACATACATTAAGTAGATACTGATTATGACCTAAATATATAGACATACACGTAGGCCTTTAGTGGCCTATGTCTCTCTCTCTCTCTATGTCTATATATATACATATACATATATTATATGTCTCTCTCTCTCTCTCTATTATACACACAGATAATGATCTATATATATACACACCTATATATACACCTATACATGTGTATACCTATATTCATATATACCCACATATGTACAGATACATACATATCTCTATATGCACATACATGTATGTAGATATTTATATACATGTATATAGCACCCCAAGAGTTAGCTAGTCTCAGCACTTAGATTATTTAAGGATCATTTTTCAATATGGTAATGGTATGTCAAGTGTGTCTGTACTGTGTACAAATGTGTCTCCTTTTGTAGGGCTGTAATGGCTTGTGTATATATAGATATAAAATGCGTATATATACACAGAAAAATTGTATACTGATGATGGCATAATTTTATATATATATATATATATATGCACACACATATATACATTACACACCCCTCTAAGGCTGTAGTGGCCTATATCTATCTATCTATCTATCTATCTATCTATCTATCTATCTATCTATCTATCTATTATATGTACTGGTAATGACACACACACACACACACACACACACGCATATATATACCTATATATATACACACACACATCTGGTGGTGCATTTTTTATGCGTTTAATGTTGTTTTAA
This sequence comes from Chloebia gouldiae, assembly GCA_003676055.1. NCBI lineage: Eukaryota > Metazoa > Chordata > Aves > Passeriformes > Passeridae > Chloebia > Chloebia gouldiae. Next base: position 3,346,004 of record QUSF01000047.1, on the reverse strand, counting down.
CATAAAAGTTAGTTATTGGATGTTAGTGCAATGGTTTAATCCTTTGTACCCTCCTTTTTATTCCCTCACAATGGTAATTCCCAAGTTGTTTACACCAAAGTTTTCCCCCCACTTGGCTGTCCCTCAAGATGCCAATCTCCCTGTTCCTCCCCTCCTTCCCAAATAAGGTGATACTAATCCAAGTTTTGTTGCCTCCCCCTCCTGTAAGTCAACCCAACCACTCCCATTCAGTTCCAGAATGTTCGGTGTAGATCACCTTGTCCAGACAGTTTGTTCACAAGGCTTTCTCCCTCCCCTGTGTTGTCCTTATTGGTTGCTACAAGCACTGTACTCCTCCCCTGGTGATTTCCTATCAGTTGTCTCATGTTTCCACCCGTTACACCCACTCCCTTTATAAAGCCTAGCCAGACCCAATTTCTTGGTCACTCATCCCTGACCCAGCCTCAGAATAAAGCTTCCTTGGACCCCATATGTGTGACCTCTCCTCGTTCCTTCGCCTTGGTTTCTTTGTGGACTTCCTGTTGCAGCATCACCCACGCTGCTGCAACCACCTCTACCTGCAAAGCCTTAGCAAAGGTCCAGGAGCAGCCACTCTCTTGTGTCCCTGCGGTCACACCAGGAGCTTGGGAGCTTGCTAGCCGGCATAGTGTCTTATCTATATCTATCTATCTATCTATCTTTCTGTCTGTCTATATCTACTATATGTACTGATAATGACATATATATATATACACACACGTACACATACATGTACCTATAGATCATATATATATATATATATATATATATATATATATAAATACACACACAGGTATATAGCACCCCTAAAGAGTTAGTTAGTCTCAGCACATAGATCACTTAAGAATCATTTGTGAATATGGTAGTGGTACGTCAACTTTGTCTACACTGTGTACAAAGGCATCTTATTTTGTAGAGCTGTTATATAGATAAAGATAAACATGTATATACATAAAATACATGTGTATGTTACATATATGTACATAAATATACATACACAAATATATGTATATGTGTATATGTATATATCTGTACATATGTATGTATACATAGTACATACACTGGTAAAATATTTACAGATAATATGTACATATATATTACATTTACATACATAAAATATATACTGATACTGATATATATATATATATATATATATATATATATATATATACACACACCTGTAGGAGTGTAGTGGCCTATCTATATCTATCTGTCTATCTATCTATCTATCTATCTATCTATCTATCTATGTGTTATGTGTACTGATAATAATCTATAGATATGTACACGCACTTATATGTACCAATATATATACACCTATATTCATATACACCCACATATGTACAGATACATACATCTCTATATATGCACACATATGTGTATAGATGTATAAATGTATCGATATATTTTTATATAGCACTCGTAGAAGTTAGTTTCAGCACATAGATCACTTGAGGATAATTTGTAAATATGGCAGTGGTATGTCAAGTTTGTCTACACTTTGTACAAATGTGTCTTCTTTTGTAGGGCTGTAGTAGCCTATTTATATCCATATCTATGTATATCTATATCCACATCTATATCTATCTATTCCTAATCTATATCCATATCCATATTTATAATCTATATATAAAATTATCTATCTATCTATATCTATATCTCTATATTCATGTAAGCCACATACATACCTATACACACACACATATATACCAGTATATATACATACATATATAGGATCCCTAGCAGTTAGTTAATCTCAGCTCATGGATTATTTAAGGATCATTTGTGAATATGGTAATAGATTGTCAAATTTGTCTACACTGTGTACAAATGTGTCTTCTTTTGTAGAGCTGTAATGACCTGTATATATATATATATATATATAAAATATAAACTGATTATGACCTATTTTTATATATACATATATAAATATATCTGTCAGCTTGTAGTGGCATCTCTGTATCTCTGTCTATCTCTATCCTATCTCTCTCTCTCTCTCTCTATGTATCTCTAGCTCTATCTCCATCTATCTCCTCTCTGTCGTCTCTATCATCTGTATCTATATCTGTATCTATCTATTACAGAAACTGTTTAAGACCTATATATTTGCACACCTATATATACTTTTTTATATATATTAATATATACCTTCAAATGTACAGATACATACAAATCCATACACACACCTATATACATATACATATACACATACACATATACACATATATACATATATACATATATACACACACGTATATATACACACATATATATAGCACCCCCTCCAGTTGGTCTCAGCACATAGATTATTTAAGGATCATTTGTGAATATGGTACTGTTATGTCATATTTTTCTACACTGTCTACAAATTTCTCTAGTGCAAAACCAGTATTCTGATGTAGGGAAAACTCACTTTCTCACACCCACTCATCTTCAGGATGTGGGACGTCCACATAGCAGACGCAGAGCAATAAAGGCATATTTTTCTGAATATTGAGAAGTCTTCAGGAACTCCAATATACAAGAACCTGGGTATTTGCTAGATGACACAGATGAGTGTTTGCAGTGTCACTGTAAATTTCCTTGAGGAGGAAGCCTCAGTGCTGTTCCATCTCCTTTTCTGAATCAAGCCTCCTCAGTGTTCTGTGCTCATGGAGTGCGGGAGCCGCGCTGTTCACCGAACATCAGAGTCACACCCTTGTCCACGCTCGCAGTGCCTGCACACCACCTGCCAACCAAACATTGATGGGCCATTGCCAGAGCCATGCTAGTAACACCCTCTCTGTCTCTCCAACTCTTTACTCCTTTTCCTTCCTTTGCTTCTGCCTTTTCTGTCCTCTCTCTTAGGGTCTTTTTTTTTTTTTTTTTTATCAAGTAATGGTTCACTGGTGTAATATCAATCTTCTTTGTGTCTAATTTCATTTCAGGAAACTGGTAAGTTTCCCTCCCCCTAGCCTCACTCTGGGTTGGGACATCTTTGGTGTCAGAAGTGGGCGTGGACCAAGACATCCAGCCAAAGAGGGGAGGGAGCATAATAGAAAATTAAATCCCCCAAACAAGAAGAACAAAAACAAACATGCCAGCCTGTATGATAAGTGTTATTCACTGCTAATATATGTGGTGACTATCAAATCAAGAGGAAAGGTAGGGGTACATCCTTGACTGATTCATTAAAGAACAAATCCTTAAATATTTTCCCAAATATTTTCCTGTGCAGACAAAAGCCTGTCACACCAAAGACAGAGCTTATAGTCAAGAGCCTGCTGCTCTGCACTTACGGATGCCATTTGACGCACTGAAGGAACTGCAGGGTGAATTCTGGCAGATTCTGTGTGATGGATGCTGTTTCAGGCTCAGCATGGTGTATATCTTCACGCAAGATCTACAAAGGAAATCCATAGGTACCAGATGATACTGTAAAAACTTCATCATCATAATTACTATGTTCTGGCTTGTGCAAAGTTGTTCTGCTGCACACAGCCTGGCATTCAGAGGTAGCCAATTCATAACACAAAGGAGGAGATGAAGGAACCTTCCTAATGAAGTATGGCAGGCACAGTGTTGAAAATGCAGCTTCAACAGTCCCATAAAAGTGGAATAAGAATATTAATATTTAAAAAATTAAGCTGACACTTTTACCTTTAAAAAGCTTTCTAAATGTCAGTCTGTAGCAGGATGCTCTGCCTAAACCCAAATACAGTAGCTTGAACTTAGTAATATTTACATTCTGTCCGTGATGAACTGAGCAAAAAGTGCCTGCTGTTCAGTGATGCATTGAGCAAGTAGGGTCTGCTTATGAGTGATGAGATTGAGCAAAGAGGATCTGCTAGTTTTAGTGCTGAAGAACACTGAAGTCTCCTTGACTAACTATTAGACCCAGTGCAAGGCCATGCAAGGCCCTGATATGGAGAGTCAGAAGTGTTGAACAGAAGAAACCAAAGAGCTAATTACAAAAAAAAAGGAGCATATTTTGCTGAATAAGCCTGGCAACACTTAGCCTAAAATATCTATGACTGGCAGCCAATTAGGTAATGCTGCAAAACACCAGTCCCACTTTTTCACGGTGAAGACTTCTAGCATACCTCCCTAAGGTGTGTGAAAATCCTTCCCTAAGAGTGTGGGTACACCTCAAGGCTGCTCCTGGACACTGAATGAAAGAGATTTGCCCGGGGTAGGTGGCATGGGCAAGTAACACCAATCTCTACTGAAGAATGGGTTTTGCTAGCCTTAGTGCTGTAGCAGTGCTTCAACAGTGCTTCAACAATAGTGCATTACAGTAGTCGTTATAGGTATCTGTACTGTGTGGAAATTCTGATGGAAGTATTTATTGTCTACTAATTAGCATTACTGTAATAGTTTTAAACAAATTACAGTTTGCCATCCTTAGTTGTGTTGGACAAATAAGTGCAAGGGTTGTATTACAGCTGTATAATCATTTAGGCATAAAGCATTGACTAAGTGTAGGGCTATGATTAAATTGAGATGCACCTTGATCCCTCTTTGAGGAGGAATTTAGGTAGCAAGGGGATATATTTTGCACTTTGTGTCTCAGGGAAAAGGCTTATTTTACAAACTTTGACTGATGCTTCCATTCTGCATGCAGCACAGAGCTGTCCAGGTGTGACACTGTATCTGTCTGCCGTGGTACTAAATTTATTTGCCTCAGACTGCTGCAGGATTCTAATTACCAAGCAGTCAAGTCAGTCAGCTGGAGAGTCTTCCATTGCCCCTCAGTAGCCCAGAGAAGAGTTCTCACATTTAATTGCACATCAGTAAGGTCTAAAGTCACAGGACTGACCTTACACAGGCATCAACAGTTTGACTTTCTCCCTGATTACAAGAAAGGCTTTTCTGATTATCTGGCAAAATCCTAAGGGACTAAAAGCCAGCACTTGGTACAGGCAGGTCAAATACTTTAGCAAAATCTTCCTTCTCCCCAGTTTAGACAACATTCATATTACACACCTGTTTGCACTGTTGTCATGCTGCCTAGACTGCCCACAGAAAATAAAGACATACAAGGACCTGAGCCTTCTGTAACACAGATCATAGTGCATTTAAATAACCTGTTCATATAGGAAAAGGTGTGAGCTCTGAAATCTCATTTACTCTTTGTAAGGAGGATAATAAATATATCAGTAGGGCAAAAAAATTATGTTTAAAAAATATAGTGTAAAAATATAGGGCAAAAATAGCATTCCACATAGTAGTTATACTTACAAATAATTGTACATTACCAAGTTTTTGGGATAAAAAGCTTGCAGGAACAGATAACTCCAGTTAGTCTTACTTCCCTAAAAAGAGGTTAGCCCTGTCCTTTAAGTAGAGAAAAATTTCAGATTGTGTCAAAGGGTTCTTTATACCACTGACCATTGAAACTTGTTCTATGTATAATGATGTCATACAGTGCATACAAAAGTGTTGAGAAGGTGCTGAGGAGACCAAAAAAATCAGAGGAGTGCATGTCCTATCTCTAGTAAGAACACAACTTAAACCTACATTCAGGATGTATGTCACAGTTTGAATAATTACAAGAAAAGGAATTACTAGAGTCTTAAATCTTAACCATATAAATATTACTCTCTTTAAAGCAGATAAACCTGGCACGCAGTTCTCAGTGGTGGGCAGCCACTCTTACCAGTCAAAATGTAAGATTTCTAAATAGTGCCTTTTTTCCCTGCTACCTGTTAGTCACAATCTTCCCTTGAATTGATAGTAACAATTTTACAACGCCTTCTGTCTGCAGGTGTTAGAAATAAATTTGCAAGTATACAAGTGTTACAGCTTATGTTTCCTTTGAAAATGATGCATCTGCATGATTTCTAGGGGTGCTAAACCTGTCTTGTCACCACACATTGAGATATCCTTGCTTTGCCCAACAAAAGGCCAGTTATGCCGAAACAGAAACGGGAATATGGTATGACAACTTCATTCATCCATAGCATTACAACAGATAGTTTTAGCAGACCAGAAGCTACTCTTGCATCTCAAGCAGCTGTAAGAGTATTGAGCTGCCTTGAGCTAGTTATCAAAGCCAAAACCATATTTGCATCACAGATGACTTTTCATGTGTAGTGTGTACCAGGCCCAAACTGTCCCTCATTTGGTGTCTCCTTGTATGCTTCCTATTCAAAAAGAATTCTAGTGGCCCAGGAAACATGTGCTGCTCTTGCTGCCAGCTGATGGACTTAGCTCTTGTCCTTCTAGATACTTCCCCTGTGGCAGTTGCATATGCACTTTGCACTTGCCTGGGGACAGGTTTCCAAATCAAAAATGTGCATTGTGTTAGGGCATGGTCTTCACATCAAGGCACTGCCTCTGGTACTATGAACAGCCCTTTCTCGGGCACTGTAAGCGGCAGTGGGGGAGCAGTCAGATTGAGGGGGTTTCTGCTCCCATGCCAGCTCATGCCATCTCCCTCCAGCCTCTCTGGGGACAGGTGTAGTGTGTGAGAGGGGCTGATACCAAGCAGCCCCTAATGGGGCAATTTGGCAGCCCCTAAAGGGGGCAATTTGGGAATTGCTCCCTTCCTCATCCAGCCTGTCTCTTGCCACTTCTCACCTCCAGAATTTCTGCTTTAGGTGCCTCCAGATTTGCCTCCAAGCAAGCAGAGCAAGAGCTCCACAGAGGCCCTGGCTGAGGCCGAAGCCCCAGCGAGCCTTCCCAAGTCAAGCAGGTAAAAGACGCTTGCATTGACTGCAACAAGAGGGGACTCCAGGCTTTGCCCATCGAATCCAACCGAGCACGTCAAGGCTTCCAGGCTACACCAGGTGGAGGAACCCAGCAGGAAACGATGGTGAAAGGGGCTGGGGCAGAGAGGGAGAACAGCAGCCCGAGAGAGGAGGAGGAAGAGGGATGGCAGCAGACGCCAACACCGCGGGAGCTGCGGCCGGCCGGTAAGCCCAGCAGGGATGGCCGGGCTCC
>QUSF01000047.1:3288074-3334062 GCA_003676055.1 Chloebia gouldiae | reverse complement strand
CACTTGTACCTGCTCAACAGCATTCTGAACTTGGTTCCTCCAAATGCAGAAGGATCACACAGGAAGGAACAAGAAGTGGGTGAATTTTTTACATTATTTCCCAAAATGGGATCCCCATCCTGAAATGTCATGCTTATTCTAAGCTGAGTATGCTTTCTTTGAATGCTTCAAAATAGTAGATGAAACAATCAATTTGGAAGACCCAAGTGTTTTTCTGAAAAGGTCAATATTGTTTCAGTCAGCTGTCTGCCTCTTCTGCCAATCCTTACATCTTTGACAGAAGAGCTTGGATCACTAGTAATGATTACTATACCGTCAATATTGCTTTCTTGGTTTACTTTATACTTCTATTGAGAGAGAAGCATAAATAAAAGACTTTTTTTTTTTTTCATTATACAGACAGCAGCAAACAGAAATACAACATTTATTTTTAACTGGTAAAATACTGGTAGCATTATAATCTGTACAAACAAACACCCATTTATAAATATGCAAGGAATGGTGTAGAACTTGGTTACAAGCATCAATTGGGTTAATAGATTCCAAGGTATAAATACACCACCATCCAAAATAGTATTTCAGGTATGCTGTTCTGGCAATGAATTAAGATCCTAGGAATGCAGACACTACCAGGACAACATGAACATGATATAAATACATGTACAAACAAATTAAAAATTCATCGTGATCATTCAGTGCGAGCAGCAATGGAAATTATTGGTGAACTTGGTATTATGAATATGGAACACTATCAGTTTGTAAAGAAAAATCATTTCTCTAGCTATATTAATAAAGAAGGAATGGCTTAATCTCATTAATCTTCTCGTCACAGATGCTGTGTACAGAGCCCTTATATCCTTGGAGCACTGCTGTATCAGTCCCTGGCAATCTGTGCTTTTCTGGAATGTGGTGGGTTTTAGAATATGCAACTATTGGATTAGTATTGCATTTTACATGCCGTGTAAGCTATAGCATTCCTACTTTCATGTCCTAGAAAATAAATTAGTGTCCATGGTGTAATCAATTTGTACATAATATTTAGCATGATAAAAAGGGGTGTACACTTTGATTTATTCACAGTCATTGATGAACATCTAATGTGAGACATGTAGGTCTCCAAGGCTGACAAAATCCCATTTTTATTTTCAAGGTATCGAGATGTACTTGGCTTTGTGAGCAATTGCTTCATTTTTTATGTTCAGGTGCATTGCTTCATTTTTATGTTCAGGTGCAAGGAAAAGAACCTCCAAACATTGAAAAACCCAAAAACATATTATATGAGCAACCTAGAACATGCCTTGCTGTTTAAAAACCCATGTGCTTAGGAGGAATTGCAGCAAGACAGGTTACCAGTTCCCTTCTGGAAGCACCAGAAGCACACCTTTAAAAATTGTGTTTTACCGTGCAACAACATAGGAAGCCAGGCCAGGAACGCAGCTTGGGTTTTTGAGGAGCACAGGAGGTCTGTGGAAGCAGATGAAGGGGAGGAACACCCACGGTGCTTAGACCACATTCCTGTTGCCTTCAAGGCAAAATGTTACACTGGAGGATAAGACCTGTGCAAGCAACATTTGCACTTCAATTCCATCAAAGCTGTTTACATTTTCATGACCTTGTCTGATACTCTCTTTGTGTCCCTGCTTGGCAGGCGCAGCTCCTACAGAAGCAATTCCTGCTTAGAGCATTTTTATAATACTTTCATCCTCTTTCTCTTTTTCAGTTTATATACTATTTTCCTCCACTTTTCCTTTTATTTCTGTCTTTTCTGATGTACCTCTCATAGTTGCTTTTATTTTCCTAGCTTTCACCTCTGTATGGTACTTACTCTGTACTTACTTTTCAGTTATTTTCATCCCAGCAACAGATGTTCTTTCTCCTCCTCCTCCTCTTTCTCCTTTTCTTGTATACTCCCTTCTCCTCCCCTATGCTGGAAATTTAGTTTTCCCTTTTTTTTTTTTTTTTTGTTTCAGTCAGCTGAATGTTAGCATGGCCAAGTAATTTGAACTTAGAAGTGGGGTGGCAGTAAATTAGACTGTTATACAGACTGATGAGGAGCAGCAGGTATAGTTGTACTGCTAAAGCCTGTGTCAGACACAGACTATGAGAATATGAAAGGCAGCAGTACCAGAACTTTAAAAATGCTCTGAACCTCTTATTTACATCATAAATTTCTTTGAAAAACACTCTGTGCTGATAATTTTTATTCTGAATGCAAGATGAGTTCTGTAATTTCTTTGCTTTACTAAAAGGACTTTTTGTCCCATGGAGGTCCCATTTACATTTTGTCCATATTTCTTAAGAAGAGAATCAAATGCTAAAAAAGGATACACACAGAAATATGTCAGCCAGGTGTAACCATGCATAGAAACTCCCAGAAAAGGGGAAAAATTTCCAGATTTTACCGCTGTTCAGCTTAATTTAGTAATTCCAGAAAATATGCTTTATCAGAGTGAGTTTCTGTCTTCTGCAGCAAGAAACATCCCCCATATTGAAGACAATGTGATAAACATGAAATCAATTGGACACTTTAGTGGCCCTGACTGACTTTGAATTGGAGCAATCCCTCTGCAGGCTCAGTATCACTCAGAAGCAGATGCTGGTGTAGGAGCTTGAGGGAATTCTTCTCATCCATCTGCTACCAAAAGGAAATCTGAAAGGAAGGCACAGCAGGCTACATGTGGCATGCTTTAGTCTGTATCTTGTCATATTAATTATCTGAGTCTACAAGATATATGACAACCAGGTTATTTTCTTAATCAGTTGTGGGAGCTATTTAAATCTCTTTGCTTTTGAAATCAACATAGATAAGTGTAGTCACTGAAGAAAAGATTTATTTCTTTCAATTTCCTCCAGCATCCCATCACCACCCCGTCTCATCATAGCTCAGAATAGGTGATGTTGTCCAGACAATAACTGCATTTTCTGCTTTCAAGGTTCAGCTAAAGAGCACTGCTTATCCAGAAAGGGTAATTCTTCATACAATTTGTATTAGAAAATCTTTAGATTTTCAGGTTTTCCAAAACTTGAAGTGTTGCTGCATACTACAGCTTATAGTATTTTAGTATACATCTCATAATAGTAGAAATTGAGATTAGCTACATGAGAATGACAGGTTTAAATTAGAAACTGTGTTTAGGATAAGCATTGAAGTTCTTATGGAGAATGTGGTTGTAATACCCAAACATCAGAAGGAATAAATGAAGATCTATTTTCTGCAAAAAAAAAACAAAACAACTTGGACCTGAATTTTTAAAGATTAAAGTTCACATAGTGAGTTTATTAAACATAAAAGTAGTCAGCTGTTTTCTCCATCAGAACTTCCTACTGATGGCTTGTATATATAAATATTTTCTTTTATGGGTGGAAAATGCTTGTCTTAATGGACATCTATGTCACTCTTGACTAATTGCCTCCCTGACCTGGCTTGGAGTTCTGGCTGGGGAGAGTCCTCTCAGCCTGTATTTGCCTTGCCTAGATAATTGCTTAAGTTTATTGTGTCCCATGGCGTTTGTAGACCTCTGTCTAATTAATCTCAGTGGAACAGAATTGAGGATCTCCAAAACATGCATCCAAAAAGTTGGAGAGAGGAAGAGGTGATGGTTACAAACAAACGTGGTTTCTGTTGTGTTTGAACTATGTGGGGCACAGAAAGCAGCAGACTAGTTACTTGAGCCCCCTGTCAAATGACAGCACAGTCAACCTGTCCTTGGGATTAAAATATGCTTCACTAAGTGTATTCAAAACAACTTCTTTCTACAAGAATGTGAGAATATACCAGGTGCCTTGGGACAGGCATAGCACCAGCTTCCTGAGATGTAGGTTTTGGCTTTACGTTGTTCATTGTCTTACCCCAAAGATGCACATCTGGAGCTATTCTAATGGGTTAGGGAAAAGTGCAGTACCGTGAAGACAATATTCTCCTTTTTGTGCTTAAGCATGGACCTAGTCTGTTGTGCTTTTTTAAGAAAAGCAACAGCTTATCCACTAGGTAGTATTCTTTGAAAAACTCTTCTCTGCAAGAAGATCACCTCCCAGATATCCACAGTCCTTCACAGCCTCATTTTTTCTCTGCAGACTGGGCTACAAGGTATTGGTTTAAATTGTGAGAGCATGACTTGAAGTCATGTAGAGAATGCTTGGTTTTCTTTCCTTTTGCTAAGTTAGATTGTTACATCTTGCCACCCAATTACCTTTACTATTAAAACTATTTAAGTTCTGCCAAGGAAGCTAAGCATAAGCAAAATAAAACAGGATTATCTGGTTCTTCCTTGCATAGGGGTAACTTGTCAAAGTCTTGGCAGAACTTTGTAAAACCACATCACACACAAAATTACGTTCAATAAATAGTGGCTAAAACCAGATTTTTTTTTCTTGCTTTGATAAAAGTATACAGATTTTTCAATTTCTAATTTTAGCTCTAAGGTTTACAATAAATATCCTGAAAGCTTTATTTTACTTTTTTTTTGGGTGGAGGAGACATAATTAATGTCATATAGTCTTATTAAAAATCAGCAATTGAGAGATGCTTATTATTTTCTTGAGTGTTAAGTGTGTGTTTGCAGTGTTGCAGTCTTCTGGGGTCTTGTAAATGTGTGAAGAAAATCAAGAATTTATTGTCACTCAGTCCCATGTCAGTTCAGAGGATCTCAAGTCATTTATTGCATAGAATTACTAATAAATGTAATCTGCTGTTCAAGTTTACTTTTTGGCTTTCTAAGATTTTTTTTATGTTTTGTTTTGTTTGCCTCTGTGGGTTTGCTTTATGTTATCCTTGCACTATATATCTGAACTTTGGCCTTTCTGTAACATATTTTGTAATTAAGTGGTCTTAACTGGCTTGTCTTGCTTTAAGGACTCTAAATGTATTGTGTAGAGCATAATGTCAACATTTTTGCAGGAAATATAAAACTGATGAATATCTGAATAAATTTATTTTCACAGTGTTTTTGACCATAGATTCCAATGGTGCAGTGGATGCATATATGTCTAATGTGTAGTAGTAACACAAAATTCAGATAAATCAGTAGCTGACAGGATCCTTGAATATGTTTTAATTAAAGCCTTTCATTAGTGAAATAAGAAATGTCAATTCATGCACCATTGTAACAAATTTTTGCCTCTGAATACTGTAAAATGCTATGTGCAAAGTATTCTTTTTCCACTGCCTGCTTTGCTCCTCTTTTTGGATCCAAGAACCACAAATAAGTAGAGTTCTTAACAGCATGTTGAAGCTCTGGAGAAGCAGAGTGGCAGGGCTGATGACAGGTGTGTCTGGGCAGATGGGCAGTGCCAAACCAGAGCAGTGCAGTGCTGCTGAGGGAGCTGTACCTTATTTTCCCTGTAAATACCAGATACCCTACTGGACTGTTGAACAGTTGTCTCAGTAAGATTTTTTTTCTTTAATGGAAGATACATTCAGGATTGTACATGTAGCCCAGAGAGTATGTGCTCTTTCTCAGTTCTTTCATTTCATTAGATCTCAGTTCTTTTTTAGATCTCAGTTCTTTGTCTCTGCTCATTGTTTGAGCAGGGAGCTGAGTCCAGGAGACTTGTTTTTACATGTAAAGAAGAATGAAGAGCTTGCTTTGTGCCTCTATTGAACTCTTCAATCAGACACTGGAAGCCCACATGGATATGGTTCAGGAATTGCATCCCTACATATCAATGGATAATAGTGATAGGTAAATGGTACTGATAACAGCTAAAACTAGTCATCATAACTCCTACTACATTATCAACTTCCTGCCAGCAAATATGAGCAAAACTGTGTAAAAATGAGGGAGAAAGCAGATATGCCACCCTGTGTCCTTTGAGCAGTCAAATTGCTGGAATGTCAGAATATGGATATAGGTCACTTCATGTGTAGGAGTCCTTGTGCTGCCATTTTGGCACATTGTTTATACAATCTCATTGAAAATACCACATTACAGCTCAAACTGATCATTTTAATGAGCGTGTACTGGATCACAGAGGCTGCAGTGTGTTCTGCTGGCTACTTCATCAAACAGGCAATAGACAAAAATGCCTTTATGCTCTGGTCCTGTGCTTACATGCCTGAGTTAAACATGTCCATAAGTGTTTGTGTGATGAGAACTTACATCAACAAGTTTCACTCTGCAGTGCTTGACCTGTATTTTTTATTGTAGGGAGAAGTAAAAAGGAGCTCAGTTTCCTAATGGATTTGGAAAACAGATGACTGTCTCAGGATCTTCATGAGTTGTGAGCTGGTCTTGATACTTGAAATACTGAGGCAGGGCTGGTCTTCTGTAACATGGTGCTCCAAGGAAAGACTGGGCCCTATGTTTTTACCCCCTGGTTGTTTTGATTTCCTGAGCTTCTCAGGGCTCATACTGGTTCATAGTCTAGATCCCATCTATTCTGTCACCTCTTCCTCTTCTCCCCTGGCTGATTTTCTCACTTCTGAAGTTCAGAACTCCTCCCAGGTTTTCACCTCAAGTAGCAGGTTCTGGTACTGCCTCTTCATCAAGTGCTTAGCTGTTGGCAATAGATGGCTAGGAGACAAATTCATGAGTTAACTTCTCCGTGCTCTAAACACTGGCATCAGCTCAACATAACTGTGTATTTTGTATTTTTCCCATGGACCAATTGGCTAATGTGCAGCAGCACAAAATGGATTTTCAAAAAGAGAAGACATGAAATAGTTCCCTTGGACAGCTTATAAGCAACATATAACCCAGAATAGTATTGATAAAACTGCTCAGATTTGGGATTGTGATTGTAGCTATGTGAACACTTAAAATTATCAATAAAGATTTTGAAGCAGTTTTGAGTTCATGGAGCCCTCCCTCTCACTTGATCAACCAGTGATTTACACATATATAATGACTTTAACTGACTTAGATGGTAATTTATGTCACAATGTGCATGATATATGGATCTAAATAGACTAAAGAGAAGGGAAAAGGAGCCATCTGTTCTCTAGAAAATTGTCTGCTGTCAGAGGCACTCAAGAACTGTTTGAAAAATGTGTTTAGAAAACCAAGAGTAAATTTCCTAAATTTTCTGTGCTTTCTGGATGGCGATCTCATTGGGTACACATTGCTCAGGAAAAAAGGTTAGGAACTTGAATTTTTAAACTTTGGTTAGTCTTCATAAGTGTTTCTAGGTCTTTCAAAAGGCTTTGTTTTTTATGAACCTATATAGTGGGTTTTGTCCCGATCTTCCCAGTGCTCATGAAATATAGATTTTGTAGCTACAGGATGGATATGGAGATCCCAGCACCCCAAGGTGCAAGTTCAAACATGAAAATGAGAATGTAATTTCTTGGGAGCAGCAGGGCTATATTTAGGACAGGTGTTTAAAAGCAGACTTAACTACTATCCAGTATGTTTTGCAAATATAATTTCCCTGTGCCCCTCTCTTACGCTACATGAAAAAACTAATGTCTGTAAGAAAAACACTTCTGCATATTCTTAAATTTATACATGTGAACTTCTTCAATAGGACGACTCAGGCATACAGATTTACATAAATACACAGGCACCTGTGGGATCAGGGCTTGACTTGTAGGATCCGTCTTCTACCGGAGAGGGAAAAATCCTGGAGGTTAGATATGTGCAGCAATGAAAGTGGATTGTTGTGTGCTCCAGAAACTATAGACAGCAACTGCAAAAGCAGTTGGAGGGTCTTTCGTGTTCCTCCTTTTCTTTGTTAGTTGGGTTTTGGTTTCAATTTCTAAAATTTATTTTAAAAAATGTTTCTGTTTATTTGTTTTCAATACCGTTGCTTTGTAAATTAAATGTACCTGTAGCAAGCTCAGTATTTAACAGCACATGGCGAATAGACTCCCGATGTCGGGCACTTTCAAAAATTCAGCCTCTGCCGTACCCTTCATTCGTGGTGTCTCCTGAAGCGCTGCTTTGTCAAGCGCGGACACAAAACCCGCTCCTCAACCTGACGCCCGCGGGAGCGGAGCCGGCGCAGCCCGCAGGGGTCAGTGCTGCTGCGGTGACCGGGGCCGCGGCCGCCGGGACGGGCAGCGGTGCCCAGCGGCGACGGGGATAACCGAGGGGCGCGGGCTGGGACAGGGACATCGCCCCCGCCTCACGGCAGAGGGCAGCTAGGGCCCGGACCCGGAACGCCGGTGCCGCGCCATGCAGCGGCGCGGTGCCGGTGCCCGGCAGGTGCCGTCCGCCGCTCTCCGCCCCAGAGGCGCCCCGGGGGAGTCCTGCCCGGCGGCCGGCAGGAGTCTCTCTTCCCTCCGCTGGGAAGAGAGCCGCTGGGTCTCTCTTCCCTCCATCCCTCCGCCCCCGACGGGGAGGAGGCGAGCGCTGCCGGCGCCCCCCCCGCACGGCCGCGGGCAGCCGGGGGAGCAGCCCAGCGCCGGCCGGGCGCTGTCACCGCCTCGCTCCGCCCGCAGGGTCCGCGGCCGGAGGTAACGCGCTGGCCGGGCGGGGACCACCCCCACGCCCCGGCTGCGGCGGCGGAGAGCGCTCCCCCGGCCCCGCTCCTGCACACAAAGGGGAGGCGCGGAATCGTGCGCGGACGGGGCGGAGGACGAAGCGGGTGGGCGGCTCGGTACCTCCCCGGGGCGGCAGCGGCAGGGGAGCCGCCGTGACAGCCGGGCGCGGGCGAGGGCTGTGCCTTGAGATCCTTCCTAAAAAAGCCGCCAGTCTTTTTTCTTCTCTTTCCCGCAGAGAGAGCCCGGCAGCCCCGTCCAGGCTGTTCCGCGGGATGGCGGCGGGCCGCCCCGCGGGGCTGGGCGCTGCGCCCTAGCAGCTGCCGGGCTCCATCCGCGCAGCCGGGCGCGGCCCAGACCCGGCTGCGCCTCAGCCCCGCTCCGCCGCCGCCCGAGGCTCTTCTCGCCTCCCCGCCCCGTCTCCGGCCATCGCAGCAGGCATGGGCTGTTTCTGCGCGGTCCCGGAGGAATTTTACTGCGAAGTTTTGCTCCTGGACGAGTCCAAGCTGACCCTGACCACACAGCAGCAGGGCATCAAGGTAAGGACGCCGGCCGGGCTGCGGAATAGCGTTGCGGGAGAGCCCGCGGGACTGCCCGGCGGAGGCGCCCTCCCGACTGCGCTGCGGTAGCCGGGAAGGGAGCAGCGGCACAAAAAAGGGGTTTCGGGAAGCGAAGGAAAAAGGTCGTAACTTTGCTTAAGGTCACGCAAAGGATAGATAGATGAATTAGGGTGACGCGCGATGGTGGGGCAGACGTGGCTCTGGAAGGCTTCACATCGAGTGGCTTAAAGCAAGCAGGTGCCGACCACCCCGTGGCACTCGGGACGCTCGGCGCAGAGGTATTGTTCCGTACCTGCCGGAGAAAGAAAAGAGAGGGCGGCTGTGTGCACGGAGTGTTGCGTACCCGTGTTGAGTCATTCCCTGCTCCTTCTGCCTTGGGCCGTGCCCGCCCTGGGACGCGCTCTCCCGGGAAAAGGCCGGGGCAGCGGTGCGAGGCGGGCTCGCAGCAGCTTCCGAGCGCAGGGAAGGTCCAGCCGCCTCCCCAGCCCGGTGTCCTGTCGCCCGGCCGGTGGGAGCAGCTCCTGCGCCGCTGCAGCGCGCTCGGTATGGATGAACTCTTCAAAGCAGTCATCTGCCAAGCGCTAATGAGCCCTGACAGAGCTTGTGAAAACTGAGATTTTTCTAAAGGCCCTTAACTTAGTCTTGTTTGGTTAAGCCTGGTGACAGCCGATAGCATGTTGCAGACACTTGAAGTCCTTGTTCGAAGAGCCGGGGACAAGAATTTATTAGCAATGTAAGAACGTGGTTTCAGTGTTGGATTTGTTGGATCACGGGAAGAAAAAAAAGGAAAGCGAAAAACAATTCCAAGAAAGAAATTAGTCCTTCTAAAATTTATTCTTAGAAAGGTCTGACTGATTTTACCTAAGACATCCAAAGAATAAAATTCTGTATCCTTTATGTTTTAGCTTAAGGATTGAAGCTTGGTGAAGCAACTAGGGAAAGGAGAATCTGAAGGAGGATGGTGGAGAGAGGGAGTTTACATTTAACAATACATTTTCAACTGTAAACAGTGGTATTATCAGGGCTGCATGTATTCAAAATTGTCAGGCTTTGCTGAATCAACTGTCTGCAGATAGGCCCATAAATCCATGCTTAGCAGAGGAGTAAGCAAATCACAGTGACGCTGGAATTCAGTACCTGTGCAGGGTCTTTGAAGTCTAAGTTTAGACACTTCTGAAAAACCTTACCTTTCTATGTGCAGATGTGGGTGTGTATATCATGCACGGTTTTGTGCAGTAAATGTACCGTCGCAGAAGTATATTAAAAGTGTAATCTGCAAAGATAGTCCTATGAAGTGAAAGTGAAGGGTTTGTGCAGTGTCTAATAAAAATTAATGTCCAATGGGAAAGAAAGAGTCTAAAGATGTAACTTTTTTCCAAGAATGCATGACTTACAGTGTTGGGAACTGTCTAGTAATTTTCTTAGTTTAACATGAGGGTGTGTTTTCCTGCCATTCTTAGTGTGATCTGAATGTGGTATAATGCTGAATATTTCATCCCTTCCACCTGCTCCTTCTCTGTCTTGAACCCAGCCACAGAGCAGTCATGGAATCAGTTGGAACAGTATGTGGATCTGACAAAAAAAAGTAGTAGTTTGTTAATATTTTGGCATAGACACTCACATTGCACAGCAGGAAACCTTGGGGAAGGGAGAATCTCCCTTTTTGTAGCAGCCTGTTTTCTGCATTTTCTTTTTCTTTCCTTTATTTTAAGATAAAGTTTGTGCATGGTGAAGCCACACCTCAGTGCTGTAGCTCCATAAGCCTTTGAAAACCCAAAGTGAGGAACTGCAGAGCTCTCTCGCAGACAGTGGCTTCCACCATGGTGCCCTCCCCTGCCTTTGTACCCGCACAAGTGTTTGTGCAGCTGTGCATAAAGAGCAGCTCCTGTTCAGCTGAAGGGAGGCCACTGGTTTGCCATTTGCTGGGTGAGCCTTTACCTGGACCTTTGTGCCCTGGTCCACTTCACAGCTGGAGGATGGCAGAAACAGCTTTCAACTCAGTCCTGGCTTCTGTTATTTTCAACTACTCAGGGGACATTCGTGTTGTTATTATTCTACAGCTTTCCAGGGATGTAATATTATTAATTCCTAGTGAAACAGAACATAATATTTGTCATATTCTGTCATGCTTTGTCATTTGGCACTTTAACCTTGAAATACAAATGTTTTATTTTAAATATTTTTAAATGTACTCATGGAAAAGCAGAGACTTTTATTTTTAAGTTTTTTTTTATTTTTAATTGGCACCTGGGTATAGTTTGTAAAAGTTCGTATGTGTTTCAGTTGGAAACAACATTTTTTTTAAAAAAAACATTTCCTTAAACTACAGATTCTGGATGTGACCTTCCTTTTGTCATCTTCCCTTTTAATTTGGTTCAGAGATACATGGTAAACAAGCTTTTGGTACTCTTTCACAGATCTTGAATTGTTACAGGAGCAGGATTTTTAAATGGTTATACAAGCAACTTTGTCCTCTTATTTTCCCCCAAGCAGATGCACATCTGTTAGAAATAAAAACCACAGCTCAACAGCTTTTGGTTATCTATGTACTTGCTTGATATTAACGGATATAATCTGACTTGCTTTGAAGGGTGAAAGGCAGCACCCTGTAGGAGTCTGAGGCAAGTTTGTTTCTTTAGGGAATTGGATTTGAACTTGTATCCAGAGAGTTTTGATGATGCATTGCTTAGTTTGTATAGTGGTTATTTCTGACTTGCTATGCTTGGCAGCAACTCTACGCATCAAAACATGACATTTTTTAATTACAATTTCATTGATGCATTCTTCATACTACGGTGGGCTTCAAACTGTACTTCATATTGAAACAACAAGCAGAGGTGACAAGACTGATACTTTGAGTGCAATTTAGGGATACTTGTCTCTGTGGTCTTCAAAGAGCTTGCTAGGGAAAGGATTCATTTTCTTCTGGCTTCCAAGTGGGGAAGCTGAGATGGAAAGAGGTCAAATGGCTTTTTCAAGGTCATATGACAAGGAAACAACTTCCCTTTGCTATTAGGGTGATAGCAACTGACCATTCTGTCATGGGCCATGCTTTCTGGAGGGGTTTGTGAGGAATTCTTCCTCAAACTGATTTTTGCTTCTCAGTTTTTTCTTTTTTTTTCTTTTTATTTTTTTTTTTAACTGTTATCAGCACTGCGTTGCTCCCTTTCTCTCTTTGTGGTTTAAGGTTAGAGAACTGCTCTATGAAAATGTGTAAGTTGGCTCTCCAACGCTGAGGCTTACAGGAAGCTGATGAGAATTAGGTAATCAGGAAAGGAGGCCATCTCATAATATTAATTTTTATGTTTCATTATAGTATATTAACAGAGGTATTCTGGAGTACATGCATTGAGATAAAAAAGTGATGGCAATCGTTAGTCACAGCAATTTTGGAATGGAAGAGGCTATTCACCACATTCTTGTACAGTTTGTCTAGTCAAGGTATATGACCTCAGATGGAGATAGCTTTCCTCTTAAAAGGGTGTTCAAGTTTCCAGTTAGGAAATGGATTTTTGCTAAAGATATAGTAAGAATCAGCTGCCTGCTGAAAAAT
The DNA here is from genome assembly GCA_003676055.1 of Chloebia gouldiae. Taxonomy (NCBI): domain Eukaryota; kingdom Metazoa; phylum Chordata; class Aves; order Passeriformes; family Passeridae; genus Chloebia; species Chloebia gouldiae. The sequence goes on along the minus strand of QUSF01000047.1, from coordinate 3,321,530 downwards.
AATCACTTTTCCAGGACTGCTACTTTGTCTTCTCTTCACATACACTAAACAACACCTTAGGCATTTTTATGGTATAGTACCAGTTGTAGTTCATAGGTTGATGTCACAATACATCTCAGTGGTCTATTGATGTGATACCTGACTGAGGGGTTGTGGGCATTACATATTTTGGGTCTGTTAAGAACTGGACTAATTGGCCTTGTAAACAGCGGTGTGCCTTATTGGACAAACTTGTTTTTGGAGGTTAAGGAAAACCTCTGTGGGCCCTTAAAAACAATGCCTTGAAACCTATTGGTGATCAGCTGTTTCACAAATATTGCTCATCTTGTAATGTGTATGTTACAGGAATCTAAGGCCCCTTTTCTGTCCCCCTAGAAAATAATATTTAAGGAAGATATTTGTGGTGGTTTTTTTTTGTTGTGTTTTTTTTTTGTTTGTTTGTTTTTGGTTTTTTTTTTTTTGTGAAGAAGCTAAAATGATTTGAAGCATCTGTATCTCAGGTTTGCATCTCTTTGGTTGGAACAAAGATTAAAAAAAAATATTAGCTACTTTCTGCAGTGAAGAAGTTCTCTAATTAGTCTTAAGCCATCTGGTCATTGCACTTTTGAAGTGTTCCTTGAAATTCCTCTCTGAGCAGAGTTTTTATGTTCTGTTTAGATTGACATGTGTGATGGGCCAACAGCAGTATTTTATTAGAAGAGAAGTGATGATACACAAAGTCTTCCTGGGAGAAGTGTATGTTCTGTAATATTACTTTATTAGGTGGTACCATTTATAACTGGTGGCCAGTGATATTATGGCCATCATACTTGATGGTTTACTGAGAATTTAGCAGAAGGATGGTTTAAAAAAACCCTAAACCTCAAAAAAAAAAAAAAAAAAAACCCCAAAAAAAAAACCAAAGCGAAGAAGCAAACTTGAAATAGATAGTGACTGATATTAGTAACTGTGTTAAATAACTGTGTATGTAAAAATAATGATTGGGGTTCATCAGAATATGATACATATTGTGAAGATATTTATGGAATAATTGACAAAAGGATTCAGTATGATCTATAGAAGTAGGTAAGCACACAATTTCTTAGAAAGTTTTCTGTGGATTATTCTGGTATTTTTCCTTTTTTTTTTGTTTGGTTTTTTAGATTTTTTTTTGTTTGGGGTTTTTATTTGTTTGCTATTTTCCTTTTTTTTTGTTTTGTTTGACTTTTTTTTTCAGTCCCTAGTGAAGCTAAGCAGTTCCAGACTTCATGTCTTTAAAATACAGTGTATACAGAAAATATGGGGCGCACTTTCCCATCAACCTATATTAGCTATAAGTATACCGAGGAGTCAGTCTGGGAATGATAGGGATCTATTTTTTTCCCATTGAAAATGCTTAATGAATGCATTTGAGAGCAGGAAATAGAATCCTATGAATAGAAAGAACTTATATTGTGTTAATTGTTTTTAATTGAGAGTTAGCATTAAAATCAAATTGTTAGTCATTTGCTGTGAATATGGAATGTATTCTTTATGAAAGTGATCTCAGCTGGTTTATTCTTCTACATTTTACTAGGAAAGGAAAGCATCTTTTTTTGTGAGAAATTTTTAAAATTTTCTAGTTACTACAGAAATCTGAGTAATGTTTTTAAAGGTAGATTTCAGTTGCTTTCTACCTATGGTAGTTCACCAGCTACAGGAATTACTAAACTGAAATATCCAAGTTCAAGCATATTTAATCATATTTTCCTCTGCCCTGTTTGGTATTGATTAATAAAGAAATAATTAATTGATTAATATTTCAAGGCAGATTCTTCTTGATATTCTCTATATTGATTTGAAAAGAATAGTTAATAAAAAGTGAATTGATTAAAAGGACTCAATCTCAGTCTTGTTTCAAACTTATATTTTCTTTATAAAGCAACAGTTCTGCTTTGTGTATATATCTGCATAACAGCAGGAAAACTACACAGAAAATATCATCAAGCTCAAAATGTGAATAAATACTCATTTTTTTCTTTAATACTGTTGACACCATACATCTAAGGATTGTCTGTAACAAGAGCAACAGAGAAAATGTTAACAAAAAAGTAAGTTACACAATTCTAATTGACAGAGAGTGAAAGGAACAAAATAGCTCATGAGCATTGCTACTAATTGTTCCACAAAAATTTGTGTCACAAATTTGAGACAGATTACTGATTTCCCCAGTATCTTTGCAGATGAGGCCAGCAATTTTGAATACTCCATGAAATAGCCATAAAATAAATGAACAATGAGACACTTTCTTTTCCTTAGGTTTATTTAACTAAATTAATGAAACCAGCATGACAACAAGAAGGAAATCCATTAACTTCTAAATGGAAGTTAATGTCTTAGTCAACCTGAGGCTTAAGCAATAATATTGTCAGAGATGTCTGTTCTGTATTCAGTGAGCAGTAATTTCATAATAGGACTGGGGCAAATGTGAGGCTGGGAGGCTTTTTTATTTTACAGTTTTGGGTTTATGTAATTTGGATTGAGTGTCCCTTATATTAAAGTATTTAATATAGTTAAATATCATATCTTGATATGTTATTTATTTTAGTTCCTGAAAATTCTGAAGTAAAATTCAACTGCAGAATTGCAATCTCTCCCTCCAAAAAGAAAATTGCTAAAAATCATCACAGGATATGAGGAGAAATCTTGAAGAGATTGAATTGAAAACATGTTTCAGAAAGAGAATGTTTCTAGAAGCTAAAATTTTATGTCACTCCATTCTGTAAAAATATCTGTTTTCAAGACGGTATTGAACATGTATGAGAAAAAGAGAAATTATGTATTGGTCATGTTCCATCATTATTAATATCTGTTTTGTTTTCTAGAAATATGAGACATGACTTGCCAGTCTTGTAATTTTTTTAAAAATCTATTTTCCTAATGGAGATTAAATTTTGTAATGATAGATTAGCTGTATTTCCTTCACTTTTTTCACAACTGATATATTTGCAAGTGAACAATCACATTTCAGTATCTGGGTATAATTTTGCAAAGTACATTTTTAAGTGCACATTTTAGATTATGCTTTTTGATCAGATCTTGTGCTTGCTGCATACCTATTTAATTTCAGAGTTTAAAATGAAGATTTTAATTTCAGTATTGATTGAACTTTTGTTCCCACTTCTTCCGTTGCCTCCTGACTTGTGGATGGCTGAACACTGTGGGCACTAAGGTCAAAAGGACATGCTCGAGGTCAACCCATGCTATTATTCAGAATTGGAAAACCAATAGAAACATTGCAAAATGAGAGCTCTGCTCCTTTGGTATTGCTGCAGCATGAAGAGTTTTGCTGCCTGTTTTGCCAAGTGGGAAACATGCTTAATCTGCTCTTCTTGGCTTGTGGCCACAAACATTGATTTCTTTAAAGGGAAGACACCTTTTGTGAATGGTAATTCTAGCAGTACCAGTCAGGAAAATTCTAGCAGTACTAGTCAGGAAAAAGACACCTCAGAACTTCCTTTGAATTGATATACAAATTGTTTTTATTGAAAATAACAACCAAAATTTAATATACCCGCATAGGCATTTTTGATCATTCTAGATGGAAATGATCACATTAACCTGTGGTACTAGGGTAGTTATGTTGAAGTTTGGTTGTTAGAGGCCTCAGAGGTCTGTAAAGATTCCTTTTTAAGAAGCCTTTCTTTCCTCTTGCCCCTCATTTTTTCTTTTTCATTCTTTCCTGGTGTGAAGGAAGTGCATGCAAATGGAAAACTCCCCTTCCTGTCAGGAGTTTGCATTAGTTATGCTTGGTAAGAGCAAGCTTAGGACTTGATATTCAGTGAAATCCAACTGCTCCTGCTTACATTTGAAATAAATAATAAAGTCATTACAGTAATGGGTAGTTAGTTACTAATGTGAAGGAGAAGTGGATCTAATTTGTATGGTTGATGTGCTTATTTATTTGTCAATATTTATATTTTAAACTCTGCAGGATTACAACTTGCTGACCATAAAGCAGAGAAGAAAACAATCTATCTTCATGTAGTTATTGAAGTTTTGGGTATCTGGGTAAAATCTCTTTGTGGCTGAGTGAGCCAATTTGATGATAAATGGCTCATCATTTCAATATTTTTCCTGTGTTCTCAGGAAAGTAAGAACTGAGTGCACTGAAGAATAAATTCTTTTGTTTGTGTGAGAGACAGAATGCCTTTTAGGAATGGAAAGGAATGGAAAGTCAGTATCTCAATTCCATGAAAAGAATTTGGAAGGCAGAAAATGGCAGTTTCCCTATATAATTAGTGGTAAAATTTGGCATGACTACTAATATAGGCAAGCACATGATTTAACACTTTATAGAACTAAAGGTGCTTGATCATCTTGTAGAATTGATACAGAAGAAAGTTCATCCAAACAAAACCCACTAGGTCTGGTTCTTGTTTTCCATATATTATATATATTACACAAAAAGTTCTCATTTATGTCTGAGAAGAGGTTATTTGTAGTGTTTTGGAAAATGTTTTCTATCTATACTAACACTCGTTTGTGTGTTATATAGAATATCTAGTTTATTTTATTATTAATTTTTTAAATACGTTAGATATGGGAAAAAATTACAGTTCTTGCTTTGGTTCCACAGTTTTATTCAGATTCTCAGTGTCACAGTGTAAAAGAGTTGTGGCAAACTTCTTTCCTATTCTGTGGATGAATGGTAGCTGGAAGGAATGTAATGGGGTTTTGTTCTTTCCCCCCCCCCTTTGAATACCAGAGCAAGAATTGTCTTTATAAGAGACTGCATTGAGAACCATAACAGAAAGTAAATTTTCTTTTTATGCTGTTTGTGAGTACCACAGGAAACTGGTGGAACTAACAGTTTGGAATGATAAAAATTCGGAGGAATGCACAGGAGACTAATGAGGAGTGAGTTCAGCACTGATCTGGAACTTGAAGCAAATTATTTGATACCCCTTGTGAGAAGAGGTAATCCTACAATGCTGGTGTGACAGGCAACATGGGAGCAGATTCTCCACATCTCTCTCAGGAGTGCCTCAAACTGTCTGCAAAACTTGCTGTTTTGAAATGAGTTTTGCTCTGTTTGGCCAGCACCAGATACAGAAGAATGCTGCACTAGGCCCTGCCTCTGCTTTGATTCTGCGCTGGTGGAGTTTGCTGTGGTGTAGAAGGTGGCTGTAATTTATAGAGTGGTGTAATCTCATTACAGCCATCAAAAGGAATGGAAATCACATGTCAGAACCAAGTAGGACTGGAAGGCCATGACTGCCAGCATTTCTTCAGTATTTGTTCCCACAGAGGAATCCTCAGATCCTCATTCCCTGTGGTTCCTGTGGCTGTGGGAAGTGAGAAGGATTGCAAGGGGCTTGTTGCAGCCTGACACTTCCACGCTGTGTCACACAGAGCCCAGACCTCCCCCACAGGGGTCCTTTCAAGTGTGCTTCAGGCTGACAGGCAATCTTTTGTCTGTGTGGTTGATTTGTTTATTTAATATGCCAGGACAAAAAAAAAGCTGAATGTCAGACTCATAATTCTGATTGTCATACCATGACTGTAAGGCGTGGGTGATATGTATTGGGGTGCCTTGGAGGGACAAGACTGCAAATAATCTTGAAAACTGTGCCTGGATTTCCCTTCAGCACAAATTAGGACGCCTCGGGAGGGACCATGGGAGAGGGGTAGCTTAAGTTCAGTAGTGGTGATTGTGAGAAAAAGTTCTTGGGAAATGAAGGAGAGTTGCAAATGGTCAGAATGGCCTTGCAACAAACAAACTTTTTTGTATTGTAATTTGCTTTGTGAAAGAAGGGGAGAAAGCCACAAGACTTTGTAGAGGAACCTTTTGATGAGGTGTGTGAATGTCTTGACCTGCCCTCAGCTTTTTAGGTTTCATTTCCATTGGCTACTTTGGGTGGGGGAGGAGGAACTGGGGAGGAAAAAGGGGAGGAAAAGGAGAGGGGAGAAGGAAAAACATAAACTTTTTCAAAAAATAATATTTTCAGGATGGAATAAAGACCTTATGTTCAAAAGATCAAATATTTTCCCATTTTGAAGTGATGTTCCTCTTTAGCTATATTCTTCCCTCTATTATTTTTCACTTTCTGAAAGTCCCATAATTACTTTTTGTGTACAACACATAAGTTGGCTGAACACTTCAGTTCTCTTTTCAGTGTGGGTGTCCTTCTTCTGGAACATAGCAAACTCTAAAGTTGTGGGAAAAAAATCTTCTGGTACCCTTCAAAGGGTATCTACCACATTTATTCTGGGTTTTTTGAGAAGCCTTTTGTTCTTAACAAATGCATTTCTGTTGACAAATTATAATACCTTTAAAATCACCTCTGAACCACCTTTCTCCAAAAATGGGGAATATTCTGGAAGTCTCCCAATGCTTCAGGTTGGGATGGATGAGATTTACTAAGAAAATATTCTTGGCCTTGAGGTTCCTTTATCTTTGTCTTCAGTGTCTCAAAGCAGTTCCTGCAAGAGCCAATTCTCTTTTTCAGACCACCATCTAGTAATAATGTTTCTTTTTCTTTCCCTGTAAAAGCAATTGTGAGTACCATGGTCTTTCCTGGATTGGAGAATACTTGAAATTTTGTACCTGGTTTCAATTCCAATGTCAATGACATGTGTTTTGGAGTGCTTAGGCACCAACTTCAACAGGGGCCAAATTGAACCCAACTTTTCTGTAAGCAGGTTCAATTAATAAATATAAATTTACTGGAAAGAAAAAGTGTTATTTCTTGGATGAAGGTGACAGATGTTATTCATGTAAAATATACAAAATTTCTACCTTTTTAACAGAAGTCAAAATTTTTTCTTAATCATCCTTGGTCTTTCATCAGTATTCAGATCTTGTATCTGTTTAGAGCATGAAAGCCATGTTTGTTGTTTCCACGTCTGAATCTTTATTCTTTTGTTTCCTTTTTCCTACTTTCCTCAAACAAATCTTCTACAGAACCAGGTTTCATGAACTGTCTCCTGAAGTCTTTGTTTAAAGGAAAACTGCAATGCCGGCCATGTTTGTTTCTGAAAACAAACTGCTGCTTTGGGAACAGGTGAATAGAAGTCAGAATAAATGATCAAAAAAAAAAAAAGGTTTAATTTTGGTATTATATGTGTGTTTGTCTCCTACAGAAATTGGAGGGGTCTTGGTGAAATGAAGTTGTTCTGGGGAGAGGAATCTATAAAATGTCAAAACCAAAATAGTTCTAAGTACTTTTGTTTAAATCTTTCTTTGCAGTGTTTGTAGTTTTGTGAAAGCTTAAAATTTTTCCTGGGGCATGGTAAAGTTCCAGAAGTAGGCAGAAGTCCTGAAGGAAAGCTTGACTTCAGCTTGACATACTGTGTTGAGAGGAAGGTTTGACTGGGATGGAGTTAAACCACTTCCACTGAGTTGGGTGAAAATTAATCAAACTCATTTTTTTGTTATAGATATATTTTCTTTTTCCTATTGCTTAGTCTGTATCTCAGAAAATGACACTTTCAATTATCTTGATATTTATTTATTAATTTAATTAAATTACTTGATTTGTTCATTTATGATAATTTTTTGCTTTTTTTTTCATGAGTTTTAGAAAAATTTGGGTTGAAGATTTGCTCTAGGGCAATATTTCTGCTGCTGTGTGTGACATACACACATAGTGTGCTAATAGAACCCTCCCTCCAAGAATATTTGCTCAGAACTTTTCATAGACAAATAGTGCCCCTAAAGAAACTTCAAAATTGAAAGGGTGATTTTTTTCTTCAGTATTAGTTAATCCTACCATGTGTCTTACCTTGAAGAGAATTCAAACCTGACAGATTTTTATGTGCTTGCTGTACTAAGGTATAAGCATTCACTTGAAAAGTTACAAATGTACAAGTTAATTACAGCACTCGCCTCTCTTTGAAAGTTACATAAATGTGTGCACTGCCCATCTCCATGCCCAGCTTGAGGTCATTATACTGTGTTTGTATCTAATCCATCAGTGGATTCACACAATTATATTGAAAGTGGCAGAGTTTCTTTGCCTACAGTGGATTAAAGGCTCTTCATCTTAATATGCATTCTTTCCTATCTAATCTAACCACATAGAGCAGATGGACTTGGTATTATTATCTATAAGATGAAGAGCATCTAACACGATGCTGCTTATTATCTTGTTTTTCAAGCTTGCTGTGATTCATATTCCTTTTTTTTTTTTTGCATACAGAAGGAAAATGGGATAAGAAAAATCACTTGAACTGAAGAAATTGCAGTGTAATTGAATTTTGAACATTGATTTCTGAGTGTACAGAAAAAGAAGTGAAATAATGTACTTGAACAGGAAATTACAGGAGGTAGGACAGTGTACAGTGCCTTTAAGAAACAGGTGTTTGCCGTGGAGTTCATTGTGCATACAAATGTGCTCACATTTTGAAGTTGGTTAGGAACAGTTACAGGGGAAGAGGAAAACTGACTGGCCTAATATTGGCTTTTGCTATTCAATACAGGCTTGAAAAAAGGGGGGAAGTATAATAATGCAGGGGAAAGCTGGGTTTTGTTTGCAGTTTAAAGTCTGAAGCAGGAGAGGAAAACCAGAAGTATAATTTAAAGGAAGTTGCAGTAGTGGTTGTTGTGAGTATACAGAGAGGAATCCGTGCACCATTTTAAATCTGGAAGGAGGCATTGAACATTTAATTAAACAATGCTTTTGACTCAGTTAGCATTCTTAGTACATATAGTTTTAGGTTATTTTTCAAGTGTACAGCTGTTTCCTCCTGCATTACCTCTGGGAGGGAGGTACACTGTGGCTCCGGGAGCAGAGTGAATGGAAGGTTTCTAGGCCCAAAAAAGTTTAAGCTTCTCTTACTCAAAGCTGCAAAGGTAGCACATCTGACAAAGGCTTAACAGGTAATTTCACAGTGAGTATTGACCTTATCTAAATCTACCCAAAATCTATTGAACCCGTTTGATCATCCCATCACCTCTGCCAGACTGCTGAGCCCTGAAATCTCAAGATTTTCTCTGCATGCAGAAATGGTATTTGATTAAATAGGTCTGCTTTCCTGGGGAAAATAAATTAAAGTCCACCTGTAGTCTGTTTGAGTATGCATTATGATAGTGCTCATGTAACACAGGTTGCTCACTTGTGGGCAAAGGAATATATTGGAGAAGGTTAAAACACCTTGAAACATATTTATATATATAATTATGCTAAAAAGTAGCAGAAACCATACTTTGGTGAAATAGAAGACTTATTGAATCGTGCATAATAAAATAAAGAATTTGGAAGTATCTGACCTTGGTAAGGAAGGGCTTGCCAGTTTCAGCGGGAATTATCATGTATCACATAATCATAGGCAGGATTGCAATTGTGCACAGAAGACACAGGTGATTCAGAACTATTTAGGTACTTGCATAAAAGTCTTTCAAAAGTTAAAGATTGTACTGGGCACCCAGGCAACTCTGAAAACCTCTCAGGATTGAATTACTGGTTACAGAGTAAATGTCAGGACAACAGTTTCACTTAAATTGAGGTACCTGGTGTATGAGAGGTTGACCCAGGCTCTGAGACTGGGAAGCAGCATCTCAGCTGAAAGAGCTGCCATTTTCTTACACAATACTAGAAACAGAGTTTCTAAAATTGAGTAAGAAATTCAATGCTAAAAAAGATAATTTCATGCTATTGAGGCTGTGGACTTAACAGTTTTAAGGAACAGCTGCTGCTGAGACAAAGAAATGTTTGCCCCATAGCAATTCTTCACACAGGAAGATATTAAAACTGTACTTCAAAAGGAAGGTTTGGCTGTCATAGAGTCATTTAGGTGGTGACATTGAACTGAAAATTCTATGATTTATGTCGGTGTGTTACCCTATCTGAAATTCAGTCCTCCAGAAGGAATACAGTATCTAAATATTTTGCTTGTGTGTAGTATTTGCAGGCCCTGCTGATTCTTACAAGTTTCTGTAGAAAGGTTTGGAAATGTGATCAAACTGGTAAGTGTTCAGTCTGGTAGCAGTCCATACGCATGAATAGCAAATATTTGGTAATTCAGTTTATTTTAGGTGGCACTCAGAGGATTTAGTTGCATTACGTTTTATTTGCTATTGGCTAAGAGCTTTCACTGGTGGTGGTGGTGGTATTTCACGTTTCATATCTTGAAGAGCTCTGATTTCTCTGGGAGGTTTAAATCTGCAGTGCTTCAGTCTGACTCTTACAGGAGGTTTCACTTTGGTGTTTTTGTCAATGCAAAGTCTTGAATTTCTTTCTTGCTTTCATTTGAAATAAACTTTCTGTTGTCATGGTTGCAGAGAGGAGCTCAAAAGCATGAACCCTGCTGACTCCTAAAACCAGTAAGCCTGCATATTTCTGTGTGGAAGCAAGGGCTATGATTTTTTTTTCCCCCTTGAAGGTAAAGTCATCATTTCTCACTGGCCAGGATTACTTCTGTAGAACAGCAAGGACAGGAGGGAATCAGATGAGTAGGATATATAGTCAATGTATAGTGAATTACATTACATGAGGGCATGGTCACAATTATGTGGCTCATTCTTTACAGGTTCTCTTAGTGTGATCTGTTTTTGAAAACCCCAACTAAAGGAGCCTCCCAGGAGCTCAGCTGCAGTCCTTTGTTACTCTTGTAGTAAAAAGCTTTCCCTGACTTCTCATCAGGGTCATGTTTGTTTTCAGTTAATCTACTTTCATGTTCTCCTGACTTTGGTGGGTCTGTGCACAGAGTACATTTGATCCTTAACCTTTTTCCACATGCTTTTTTATAGAACATTAGGAGAGTTGATGCTAGGAAATGCTGGAAGCTTTGACTTTGAGCAGAGGAAGACACCCAGGCAATTGTCTGACAGCCAGGGTGGAGGAGGTTACCTGAATATGGAGCATTAAGTTGTGTGTAGACTTCTTCCACCACCATCTCTCCTACTCATGTACCCATGGAAAACACCAGGATTTGGGTTTGTTTTACTTTGGCTGCTTCTCTCACGCTCAGTGTTTCTGAGTAACCCCAGGAACCGTCATCTTTGTTCGTGCAGTATGTCCTCAGAGTTTTGCAGTTTCCTCTTGCCTTCCTTGAACAATTCTTCTTGCTCTGTTATTTCCCTGCTGGTGGCATCAGTCTGCTGGCCAAAGGCTTGAGATGGCATGTAAATGAGCAGAGTGCAGTTCTTGTTTCTACAGCACTGGGGACAGTCTGGGCTTCATATCTCTGCACTTAAAAAAGTGGGATTGAGGAAAAGGTTTTTTTGTTTGTTTGGTTTGTTTCACTGTTTTGACTTTATGTTTTGGGAGTCAGGGATTAGTAATTGTATCTTTTACAATCCATACCACAGGGAAACTATAGTATTCTAGCGTTCCATTTTGTGTCTCATCTCTAAATCATGGTGACAGTAATAAAGCAGGAGGGGCAAGTGGCAAGAGGGGAAATAAGCACTGCAGTATGAAACATATGTTTTAATTAAAATTGATCTTTTCAGATATAGGTCCTTCTACCAGATACAAGTTCTCATAGTTCTTTTTTAGAAGATCTGAGAGGACCCTGAAGACTGGAAATATGTTCAAGCAAATATCTGGGATCTTATTTAAACTAAAGGAGTTGACTTAAAACAAACCTACAAAACAGAAGCGGAGCAAAAAGATATGCAAACAAACCTCACCTACCAGTTCTGCCAACTTCCTGGCCCCTCTCACCTTAAAAAATGTCTACAACTGTGGACAGATTTGTCTCTGCAGAATTAATTTTGAAATTTTTCTGTCTTATGCATCCAGTATTTATAATTTCCACTACACTGTTGCATCCAGTGCCCCTTCCCATTTCTAAATGCTAATATATTTACTTCCCAGAGGTAAACCACACAATTTTAGAAAGATTTTAGAAAATTCATGGTTTTTAGAAAACTCATGATTTTTAGAAGAGCCCTCTATTTCCAGGCATCTAGCAACAGGACAACAGGACATAGCTTCAATTTGTCTCAGGGTTTGACATCAGGAAGAATTTCTTCATGGAAACATTGTTCAAGCATTGGAATGGGCTGTCCAGGGATGAAGGGGAGTCACCATCCCTGAAGGTGTTCAAGAGATGACTGGAGAGGGCACTAAGTGGTATGATCTAGATTGGTCAGAGTTTGGACTTGATAATCTTGGAGATCTTTTCCAACCTAAAAGACTCTGGGATTTCAGGAAGTTCCTTCAAGTGAACTCATTGCTATTTTCATTCTGGTCTCAGGCTTTGAAGAAGCCATTTGTAATGGCTTCTTATTAGATTAGTTCTGACCTTTCGTGTTTGAGAAGGGTCTTTGTGGTCAAGCTGTCATTCTGAAAGTGAAGCATTAGACTGAAACTGTAAATGATGTTTACCACTTTCTTGCCATCTGCTATGCGGGCAGCAAAATCACAGAAACAGAAAAAGTACATTCAATCAATATTTTCCACTATTGCTGGGTTGTTTTACCAAAGGCCTGTAAAACTTTAGTTTAGCATTTGGTGTTGGTCTCCAATTTGGCACTTGGCTTGCTGAGATTCATGGTGTCAGGAGCAGCCTGTTTTGAGTTACACACCTGATGCACCTTCCGGGGTGGGGAGTGGAATAGCAGCACTGTTACTGCAGTTGAATTTTTAACTCTGGCACCTTTTTTTTAAGATCCAAGAATCCTGAGTGCAGTAGAAATAGTAAGGACATAGCAGAGGTGCTGTGCCTTCCTATTCATGCTTGTTCCAGCCTAGAATTGTTGGTATTTGTAAGTCTGGCTGTGGAGACAGGAGGCATGGAGACAGGCCAAGCAGACCTTTGTAAAACTCTTAAAGGTCAATAAAATTAAGAGGAAAAATGTCTTTGATAAAGAGAGTGATTCTTGAAGTCTATCTTCAAGCCTTATAACAGCTGCGTGTTTCTCTTCTCCTGGCTTGTCCCAGCCCTGTGTAAGGTAGCCTGAGGTCTTCTTTAATTTACTCCAGTTGGCAGTGGTCCCTGAGGAGCTGTATGTCACCGGGCCATGGCTGGAACAGGGCTGGTCCCAGCCACTCCCTTTCCTCACCCTGTGAAGGTGGTGTGGGCGGGAGGGTGTGGAGCTGGATCTCTTGGATCAAAGCCCACCAGGTTTCCTCCAAGTGAGGAGCCCCCAGTAGGGAACTTGCTGAGACTTTCCTGTTTAAGCTGTGTGGGGTGTAGAGGAAGAATAAACCTGCTGTCTTCCTTCAAATACCCCCTCATTCATGAGGGGGTGAGAAGTCTGAACACTGCCATCCAATGCCCTGTAATTTGAAAGACAGGCACAAAGGCGTCTGGCTGAAGCCAGTGGGTTTTTATCAAGGACCTTCTCTAGAGGCACTCTCAGAACAACTTTGCAGTTTGTTAGTCAGAGATACTAATGTCTCTGCATCCTTTGTAAAAATGTTACTTGGATGAGCAAAATAGGAATATTTCAAGGAAAATTTAGTTGCCTTAGTTAATTTACAAAAGATGGGTTTATTTTTCATCTTGCTGGAAAGAGTTTTATCATCCTGTTTCACTTAGCAGAGTGGATATGAATTGTAAATGCAATAAATAATTACAGAATACAGTGTAATATGATAAATTGAGGTCATGATTCATTCAACCTGTTTATTCTTTTTCCCCCTCCTCTGAATCAGAAATACTTTAATAAATGCTTTTAAATCTACACTTCTTGCCTCACTCCCTTAATACATGCTACGTTTTAAGAGCTGTTATTAAAAATGTTTGTGCTGAAGTGTAGGAATTGATTCATTGTCTACAGTAGAGCTGTTGTTTTCTTAAATAAAAAGAAAAAGGCACATCCATGGATTATATGCCATCACCAATACATTTTTAGTGTTACTTGCCTGCTTCATGCATTTATTAACTTTGTAATTTATAGCTGGACTCAGTATTGACTTTCATCTCTGTTGATAGCAGATTCAATGCAACAACACATACATTAGGAATTGGGATGTCATTGCAAGAGTTTACAAACAAGGAGTGTTGCTCCAATGCATTGTACCTGTTCTAAGAGCACTGTTTTTTATTACATTGGGAATTATTCGCTGCAGCCTTCTGAACAGGCTTATCATCCATCATAGAAGATGCATCCTAAAATGTGTAATATTGTTTTGACATAATGTTAGCAGATAGCAGAAATATTTTTCCCATATTTACCTTTAACTTCACCTTCATGTTGCAGTAGGCTGTTGTCAGCAAGAACAAGTTTCACTTTAAAGTTCAGCAAACTAATTAGCAAACTAAAATTCATTATCTCTTTGGTTTATAGAACCTGAGCGTGTTTGAGATTATAGTGAACAAGAGTGTATTGAATTGTGTAGCTGGAAATCTAAAACCTTGTGTAAATATTAACTGTGAAAATGAATTTTCAGGATTTTTAAGCATCTGGATATGTTCTGTGTAAATCACCTGTATAGTTTTGTAGCTATTTGGTTTTACTGAGCTACTGAAAAGATTAGCCTTAAAAAGAATAAAAAAATATATATAGTGTAAAAATGCCTTTCAAAGAAAGGTTATATCCTTTATGTAAAACATTATACAGTATATAAAAATATAAATGTAATTTATGCTGGGATCTCTCTATCTATGAGTCTACCTAAAAAAGTAATTGAAAGACCAGAGCCTTTTTTCAGGAGATTGATGGCTGAAAAATGCAAGTATGCTGAAGAACTGCTGAGCTGCCATTCCTAAAAGTCTGCAAGAGGGCTTTGAACCTCTTGTGAAAGAGCAGAAGGTGCTCAGAATTTTTGTGAGTTGGTTGCAATGGGAAGAAATTTAAAGATGTGTTGTCCATGTGATGTACAATATCAGTAACCTTTGCTGACTCAGATGATGTAAATTTAAGGAATTGTAATTGGATCTTTACACACACAGCTTAGTTAAATGTCACATTTTCCACTGATTTCAAAAGACTGAAGGTCAACTTTTATTACTTTCTCCTCTGAAAAAGACCTTGACAAGGGCCTGGAAAAAATGTGTATGTGTATGTAATTTTCTCAAGATATTTAGGCAATTAAAAAAAACAACATAATTGTTCTAGCAGAACAGAAATTGGTGCTAAAAGTTTCAAAACATTGGTGTTCAGTGGGATCTTTTCATTTTTTAGGAGATTTCACAAACACAGTCCCCATAAGATTTGCTTCACGTCTCAATAATTTTTGTCAGGAGAACTAATTTAACATGTAAACAGGCAATTAACATAAACCCCCAAAATTTAATGTATTATTTGATCATGTGAACTCACATTTTTAGCCTACATTTTAAAATCCTAAAAGTAGTGTATTTTTTATTTTCCTGAAAATGTAAGACCAGGATTTTCAGATATGGTTTCCTGGTCGTGTATTTCCTATTTAACATGGCTTTGTAGATTTCCGTTGGCTGTGCATTAAACTTACGGAGTTTGAAAATGTTCCAGGAAGTCTTGCCTGAACATGAGGAAGAACTTTTTCACTGTGCAGTGACTGAGCACAGTCACTGAACAGACTGTCCAGAGAGGATGTGGAGTCTCTCTCACTGGGGGTATTCCAGAACCGGGGCACAATCCTGGGATGACCCTGCTTGAACAGGGCAGCTGGACCAGATGACCCCATTGTGGGTCCTTCCAACCTCACCCTTCTGTGATTCTGTGATTCCAGATGTGCATTGTTTATGTTGATCTGCATTTCCAGGGGTTTCTGCCTGTGGTATGGGACAGCAAGGTATCAGGGAAGACAGGTCAGTGGAGACAGAGTTGGTTGTCCCAGTGACACAATAGCAGGGAGTAGGAAATCTCCTACGGGCAAAGAGCTCGTTTTATTTTGGTTTTCTGAAGGATGTTTGGAGTGAATTGTCTGAGTAGGACAGGTATGTTTTTGTGCTTTATTTGTGTACGGTGCTGTGTTCTGAGCTGAAATGAGGCCAGACTGGAGAACCTTTGGATGTGACCTGAATATTCCCAAAGTTTCCACTAGTACAGTGTTTTAGAAGTTGGTTTATAGCAGTTGTCTGGACTTTTAAGTAGTTTGTGGGCTTGTGAAGAAAATAGCAGTATTACAGTTCTAGTTCATGACAGGTTTTGTGGAGCATCACTGTGGAAATAATATGTCTTGACATGACTGTGGGGTGCCAGTCATGGTTTCATAAAGCCAGGTATGCTTCTCACAGTGCCACAAATGGACACAGAATTAGCCAATTTTTAGAAGTGAATAAACAACAAATCTCAACAGCATGTCTGGGTCTGTTTCAAATAACTTTGGAGATTATATGTGGTTACCAGCATGTTAGTAACTTTTTGGCAGAGCACTTAAATATTTTCTTTTATCCCTACCTGGGACTGCTGAAAAGCCTCTATTTCTAGATCACTTTTCACAAATTACTCTGTCCTGTATTCTGTTTGTGAATTACTAAGACATCTTATCCTTTCACCTGTGTAACAGCAGAAAGCCTTGGAGTAGGCAGGGACTGCAGAAGGCATGAGATTTTTGTCTTGTAGGTGATAAATTGTATGATGGGAATATAAAGAAAATCCAAACTGTGTTCTGTATACTTCACCTGCCTGGGAGTGTTCTGTAATTGGCCTTACATGCAGTACCCAAAGGCAGATAAAAATCATGTTTTAAAACCAGATATGGATAAACCTGCACAATAAATTGATGCCTGACAGGCAATTCTCTGAGCTTTTTAGCACCACAGTTTGATTGCCTTTTGGTTCCTATTTCATCTTTGCTTTCTTTTACCTTTTCCCTTTTATTCTGTTTTTATGAAGTGTTGTGAGTGTTGGGGTGGTTTTTTTGTCCTCTCTCTTGGTTGCTTGTGCAGGCTTGTTAGGCAGGCTCCTTCTCACCATGTTGTGCATGATCAGGTGATGGTTCTGCAGAGCCAGCAGCTCACAACTGGAGTCTTACAAGAGGCTGAGAGTGGGTGGATGGGGCAAAAGGGACATGCAAAGCTCACCTGCTGCTCCCTGAAGGCAGATATTTGTGCTGCCCCCCCCCCCCCCCCCATTAGGCAGGATAAAGAGTGTGTTTCTTTCACAGAGGGCACAGTGCAGTGCAAGGAAGAAAGGAACCATGCTCTGTCTACTTCTAATTCTTTCTGCTCTTTTTCTCTGCCTGCATTTAATGCATTTTTGGCCGTCTCCTTCATGACTGAAGCTCCAGGGACATCCTTCCAGTTGCTACCTGCCTTCTTTCTGTTTAGCAGAAAAAAAGGGGCTTACTTTAAGAAAACAGACTGTAGGGTTGAATTTTTTTTCTTTTTGTTGCTCTACTATGTTGAAAGCAGACATTCACTGCCGTGTCTTATGTTGCTTATCAATACATGAAGCCTAATGCACAACTGCTTTCAGTACAGCTTAGGGATGTTTTGGTCTCAGGCATATGGCTTTGAAGCAAGAGCTCATTTTCTCTCTCACCCAGCCAGAGAGATACAGAAGTAGGGTCATCTTTATCTGAGTCCTTTCAAAATTTGAAAGCAAATTTAGACTGATGGCTGTTGACAAAGCCACCCACACTAATGAATCTAAACAGCATTTGTACAGTTGGTTTCCATTCAGTTAAATAAAATCCGTTCGCTTCCAAGGAGCTCTTCCTTCACTTCTTATTGAAAAGAAGAACTGAATTGCAGTTTTTAATTACCCATTATATTTTTTTTGGTATAGATCACATCAGTTGGGACAAGTTAAGTTGCATGTGTGGCTTGCATATGGAAGTCAAAGTGTGACAATGGAGATCTCAGAGTGCTTTGTGTCTGACTTACAAAAATTACCGTGAACAAGGAATTTTTGGTTTCAGGTAATACACAGATAAATAAATGTAAGTGGAATACAGACAGTGAAACTTGTCAGAGAGGATAAAGTCTGAGAATATCAGCTCAGAAAATGTGCCTGCTTATTTCATCTAAGTAATTCAGTAATTCTTTTCATTCTTTAAAAAGCAGCATCCATAAGTAGAAAAGTTCCTTTTATGGCAGATTGTGCCAATTGAAGCAAAACCCACCCACAATTTATGAAGGAAAAGGATTTTGTTTCTGCTTTAAGTGCTAATTTCAATGCAGCTTCAAATTTGGAGCAATCATTATGTAAAACTGCCCAAACTTTAGCTCATTTTTACTGGCTTATAGAGTTTCATAAACCTGCAGAGGCAGATACGACAGAGCAGCCTGTCTGGCATAGGCACAGCAAGAAAGCTAAGTGCCTAAAACGTGGCATTCATTTTCTTTTAGGCAAAATACATAAGAATATTCCTTTATACCTGAAATGAAATTATTGCTTTCTTGAGCTGCTGTCATGTTTGTGCTATTATTTTGCCCTTCACTTAATGAATCCCAGAGCTTCAGGATTGCTATTGACATAGTGATTGCAGTTGAATATATTTTTCCAACCCTTTCACATTGTTCCTGCTTGTTTGAGAGCACTTTTTGTCCATCAGTGTTTGAATCCAGTACTGCATTCTTGCTGTAAACAAAAAGAGTAATGAAGGGATGTATCTTCTTGGGAATAGAGAATGGTATCTGAAGTAGCAGAGGGGGAAAAAGGGTCCCAGTGTATTTACTGAGTAACCACCCCTACTTTTTCTGATATTATGCAATATCCCTGTAAGATAAAGCCTAATAAGTGTTTTATGTTAGATGTAAAATTTAGCTTAAGGTTTCTCATGAGAGAGCAGTGGTGGTTTCTGTAGGTTTTGCTTTTGCCTGATATAGTGAGAAGATCTGAATGTCACCAGAGGAAGTACTTTAATTTTTGAGGAGTTGAGTTATGCCAGCCAGTAGTGTCTTTTCACCCCTCTGGACAGAAAAAGAAAAAAAAAAGAAAAACAAACAAACAAACAAACAAAAAAATCCCCCAAAAAAACCCAGAAATTAACTCCTCCACCACAGGAGTCTTTGGCTGGCTTCAGAATTGCACTGCCTTGAGCTATCCCCCTCCAATATGATAATTTAGGTCCTTAGCATGGCTATTGCTAAAGGACAGTTATGGAGAACTTCAATGACAGTGAGCCCTTCTGTTGGCAGTGCTCTGAACTGGAAACATCAACATGTGAGTGAAGTGTCCAGGCTTTGAAATATACATTCTTCTGATGTGTGTGGAGACAGCTACACATCCTTCACTGCAGCTGTGATTGGTCATTACAGTGGATGTTTAATTTTGGTGATACTGTGCTAACAGTCTTAACCCAGAAATCATTCTGTCTTCCTTAGCTGGTGAAAATTTAGATATGTGCAATATTGCCTCTCCAGAAATTTCTGCCCAGTTTTTAAAAATTATGAGAATGTAAAGTTTAAAGTTAAGTGTTTCTGTATCACCTGTTAGATCGACGTGTTTTGTTTTTGTCACTGTTAATTCTTTTAATGTTTCCTGCAAATTTGTGTATATATCTTTTATCCATTTCAGCTTACTCTGCCTTTTGCTATTAGAAGCCCTCTGTCAGAGGTCTTCCTTGTCTTTATAGTGGGAGGTACAGACCAAATCACCTTTAATCTCTTTCTGATACACCAAATATTTCATCATTCTTTGACCCCTCCCAAATGACAAGATTTCCAGAGTTTGTTTGTTTTTAAAAATCCCCATCTGAATCTAGTTACATAGTTATAGTAACTAGATAACTAGTTACATTTCTTCAATTATATAAAGTATTTCCACCTTCCTACAGGGATACCTGGAACAGAAGTTCATGGTGTTGTTTTATTCTCTCTGTCCTTGCTGCATCACTGTGATCTCATGTTCACTTGCTTATTCCTGGTGATGGTCAAATTCCATTCAGAGCTGCAGCTTGTCAGGACACAAACCTTACTTCATAAAATTGGTGTATTTTCTTGCTATAGATGATCTTGCCCTCTGCAGTTGTTAGAATGCGTGTTTTCAGAGAGCTTGTCTTACCAAGAGGTTCAGATTATTTTCACCAATAACTGGCTTTTCTCATTACATGTCACTTTAGTGATTTTTGGAATGTCTACAAATTTTTCTAGGGGCATCTTATATTGCAGGTCATAGAAAAACAGTTGTAAAGCCCTCCATTGAACTTGGAAGATAGTTCTCTACTAAAAATTGTACTTTAAGGATGTATAATTCACAACATTTATTTAATTTAATTAATAGTTCATTGGTATTTTTATAATATTACTCTTAAACATTATTTAGGGTAGATTTACTTATAAGTGCCAGACATCTCCAGTAAAGTGTTGCAGTTATAGCAGGCTCCAAAATTTTAATGTGTGTGTGGGAAAAACAGACCACTCCCATAATACGCATTTGTTTTACACAAAGAAATTTGTTGATTTTACTTTTTTTTTTCCTTGACTGTAGTTAATTATTTTGGGGAAGGAAATTTTACATATGATGTTTCTGGTGCTGGAGCTGAAATGTTATGAAACCTATAAACAGAGCTTTCCCCACTCCCACCATCCAGAATAACATCATTATGGAACACTATAATAAGGCTTTCAAAGGCTTATTCTGCAGTCTATTTACACAATCACATTGTGTTTACATGGCAAGGCTTTTGTGGTCTGCAGGGGTGGCCTCTGTGAGTGGAACAGGGGAGAAGAGGAAAGGGATGGAGCAGCAGTGAGGGGTGGTCGTGGATTGATTACAACCCCTGCTCCCCATCTTCTCTGCACTGCTTGGAGAGGGGATACAGGACTCATAAATGAAGTGAAATTGAGCCTGGCAAGGAGAAATGGAAAGCATTTTAAATTTTGCTGCTGTTTCTCACCATCCTTCTTGTAATTGTCAGCAAATTAAATCTCTTTTCCCCAAGCTGAGTCTGTTTTGCCTGTGACAGTAACTGATGAAGCAATTTCTCTGTCCATATCTTGACCCAGGAGCTTTTAATCTTGTTTTCTGCCTTTGTCCAGCTGAGGTGGGGAAGTGAGGGAGTAACTGGGCCGGCATCTGGAAGCCAGCCACATCTACTCATTATAACAGTAAAGATTGTGGACACAAATGTTAGCAGCCTGGTTTCCTTGAATTAGAACAAGAATATATTATTGTAAAGGGTTATGACAATGCTGCTCATATTCATGAAAAAGGGCATTGGATAAATTGAAATACTAAGAAAATACTAAGTTATATATGTGCTTGGCAATAGTTACAGTGGATGATTGCTGTCCCACCCTTGTTGTAACACTGAGTTGATACATTCAGTTTTATTCCACACTTACTGTAGTTCAAAAATATTTAGCTGCATTTTAAAAGGTACTAATTATAAGGGTTATTTATGCTTGTTTTAGTCATCCTTTGTTTTGTTTTGTGGCTTTTAATGCTTTTTCAAATACAATTCATGTTGGCTGTAGAAGGACTAGATTTTTGACACTTTTGATACTTTAATTTTTTTAGGGTTGTATAAGGCATTTTAGCCTTGGTGTAAAACACCTACTCTTTCATGTTTTTTTATACTACTGGTGCATATTAATACTATTCTTCTGGTAATGAAAATGGAACAAAAATTAAGAAAGGAGGAAAAAGTACCAATATGGCAAAATATTTGAATGGAAGATCTTTGTAATTGTTTCTTAGTGCAAGCTCCAGTTATGAAACAGCATATGAGAAAGTAATGTTGATCATGAGTTTCTTATAGTTTATTTTGGTATGTGAACAGCATGGAAGTTCCACAATTAAATATGTTGAGATATGTTCTGCTGCAAAAATTGTACTAATAATTTATAATGAAAAATAATACTTTTGTTATTCCTGCATGGATAGAGAGGAGCAGGAGGACATCTCCAGGTCTCTCCAAGGGGTTTGAGGAACATGCAGTTGTGAGCTTGTTTCCTGCTCCACAGAACAGTATGTTTTATATTTGTATTTTCTTTACTGTCATGTATGTTGTGTCTCAGGTTGGAGATTTTCTGTTGAAGTCCTCTCCTCATGTGGGTTAGCAGTAGGAGGTGTGGTATTGTGGCTTTGGTTTCCTACACTGTGGACACTTTCTTTCGGTTTAAAGAAGTATTGGTGTGCAGTTTGAAGGCCAGCAAATTAGGAATCAAGTTAATTTACATGCCGTTTACTTATTTCTCTAAAAAACAGAAAGTTTTAAATTGAAAAACACAGTACTGGGTCCTGGAACCTCCAATGCTGTTTTTTTGTTGTAGGTTTTTTGTTTGGTTTTTTTGGTTGGTTTTTTGTTTTGTTTTGTTTTGTTTTTATTTTCAAATAAATAAAATGTCCTAGGATCAATTCACCTGTCCTTCTGGGTGGATAATGTGAGCACTGGCTGAGGTTAAACCAGATATTGCATACTAATAATATTTTTCTCTGCTTGCAACCAACTCATCTGCTCAGACGCCTCAGAACTTCCCATGCCAGAAGCTACTGGCAGGCACAGGTGCATGGCCGTGGCCTTCTCAAGCTGGCAGCAGGTTTGCTGCAAATTCCTCGACCTCAGGGTAGCTCTGTGGTACTGCAGGATCTGGATGTGAGGACGTGGGGGACTGGTGAGATGAGATGTAACTGTGTGGACTGGATTCCAAAGAATTTGGAAGGCCTGAACGAGACACTACCATTGTGTCACCACATGGATGGATAAGCCAACAATGTTAATTATCTTTATTAATGACAGTCTTCAACTGGGTTGGTTTGAAACCCTTGGAAATAAGTTCTTGAGCTTAAAATTTGTTGCTCTTGTGGAACCTGCCCATGGAAAATGGTGCAACTAGCAGGTGACCTTTGCATCCACAGCATAATTTCTTGATTGAGACTTGATTTGGTTCTGTTTTATAGACAAATTGGACCAATGCCTAAGGCAACAGCTTTAAATCGAAGTTTTCTGTGTGGGGTCCAATTATCGCAATATTCCTTTCCAAAACAGAGCCTGAGGCTGCAGTACCACAATTTTGGGCTGAAAATTTGTGTTAATTTATTTTCTTTCCAAGAGCTTTATAAAGATAAGAGAATGAAGGACCAGTAAGATAAGTATCTTCTCTTCTGCATTATTAAATGTCTTGCATGTTAATTGATTGCACTTATTTAAATCAGAATACAGCTGTAATCTGAAGAAGCCATCAGTTATCTAGCTCCCTATATAGTGGAGGTTATGAAATAGTATTTTGCCCTGGGAGACTATCTTAGTGCCTTGAGTCATGAAATTACCTAAGGTCAGAATTTTTTATTTAATTTTTCTTTATAAAACAGCAAAAGAAGTGTTAGAAAAGTTCCCTGAAAGGTATTTAAGTATAAAGTTTTAAGTAGTACACTAGCAAGAAAGGAACTTTCCTTTTAAATGCTGAACTTACACAGTTCTGATGGTGCCTAGCCCATAATGAGCTAGTACTTTGTTACAACTGAGAAATATCTTGCCTTTGACAAGCTTTTAAAGAATTTGTTCTTGAAAATTTTATGATAATAAAAATAATTGCAACTATTGTTTTGGAGATGACTCTTGAACTGTGAGATGCCATATAGTCTCCCTGAGTTTTATAGGCAGGTAGCACTTGTTTCTCCCGTGCTGAAAGAAAAGGAAATGGAAAAAGAAAAAAAAAATCAGATAAAGATCCTTGGAATTTGGTATTCAACCCTGCATTTTTTTCAGACACTGTCTTTCTCATTTCCATATATAAATGATGAATTAAGTTTAATCTTTAAGAGAAACAAATTGTGGCTGCAGATTTGGCTGTGAACTGCTTGAGTTGCAAAGCTCTAGTAAGAAAATTGTCTGTGTCTTTCAATTAAAAGTTATGCATAAGAAATGTTTTCCTCTGTCAACAAATTGTTTCAAAAACATAGCAGATTTGACTGTGTGATGATAGCAGAAATTACATCCATAAAGTCAGTGCTAAGTTCTGAAATATCAGCTCTGTGTAATGGCAAGGCTCTGTTTTAATATTTGCCAGTTTGTAAGCAGTAATTACTGGAGAGTGAAAGACTGATTTACAGTTTCTGTTGGGACTGGGCTTCTTTCCTAATCTAGTTGGTAATGTAAGCAAATTCAGTTTGGTATTACTTTTCCCAGAGGAAAGTTAAAGCATTGTCCTGTTACAATAGTGGTGATTATAGCTGGCCCTGTTTAAGCTGTCCAAAATTTTCTCTTTTCAAAAGTAATAATTCATAGTAGTACATAGAGCTAAGTTGGTTGGATAAAACCATGAAAGACAAAAGTAAATGTAAGAATTGCAAAGTCAGTCATCTTATGTTATAATGAATGCTAAGCTATCAGATCATGTTGTGACTAAAATGGCTTTAAGGGAGTCACTGAGATGCTTGTGCCATTGTTTCAAAGTGGCCCTGTTGGCAGTGCAGTAATTTATTGAAAATAGTCTGCTTGAACTAAGAGTCTTCTGTTAATAATTACTGAAAAGAACTCATGATAAGTGCTGCTGGCCTAGAGTTTCTAACTATTCTCTTTAGAAACTCTTCAGAGGCAACATTTTGCTATAGGTAAACAGAGCTGAGTTGCGTAATTGACTTTATGCATAACCTATCTTCTGGTGTGTTTACTTTTAATTTTAAGCTGACTTGATGGTTAACACTAGAGTATCTCACTGCAGTTAAGAGTTGTAGTTAATATCTAAGAGATTTGTGTAACTTCTTTTAACTTCTGCTTTCCTTTTATATAAATACAAGCAGTATAAAAATGAATATAAAGTATTTTTGTGGGAATAGTTATTATGAGAGTGTCCACTATGAATAAATCCTATGCTGTCACAATTACATAAAAATATTTTTCAGTATGTTATACCTGAATGTATTGAAATATATATTATATTTGAAAGTAGTTATACCTTCAAAATATTTTTGAAGTTAAAGTGAGTAGCATTTGGAGAAACAATACTCTATTGTCTTGGAACAGTAAGTGCACTATTTATAACCATTTCAATTAAAAAATTCTGATAAAGCTTGGGGACTAGACGTCTGTAGAAGCTCTGTTAGGAGTTGGGAGTTTTACAGAGTACCTTCCATTTTTCTGCCTGTTTTTATAGTTGTATCAGTTATATACATTTATTTTAATAATTTCTGTATCAGAAAGGTTTTTCACAACATCCTTGGAAGCCAGGGATGTGTACATCCTTTCCCCAAACTACTATTTCCACTTATTCACATTCCAGTCTAATTTTAGACAAATGCAGATAAAGTGATGCAGCACTAATTAGCTTTCTTCTGTGGACTGTGTTAAGCCGTGTGATAGGATCATTAAAGCTGGAAGGACCCTCTGGAGGTCATGTAGTTTATCTTCCTTCCAAGTTAGAGCAGGAACTTTCCCAGGTGAGTTTTGAGTCTTGCTAATCGCAGAAGCTCCGTAAACTGTGGCTGTGGCAGCCTGTTTCTGCTCTTAGTCCCTCTCCAGTGGGAGATTTCCTTTGCTGCATCTTGTGATCCTTTCATTTTCTTACTGTGTTTCTGTGATGACAGTCTGGCTCTGTTGTTTCTTGCTGTAACTACATCCTCCCTTCAGTTCTCTGCAATGTAGATAAGTTCTCGTGGATGCTTGTATGTCCATGCGCTGCACCCCCCTTAGCCAGCTTTGCAGCTCTCTGCAGAGCTTTATCCTGGTTTATCTTTGTGTGGGACTTGGATAAACTCACATTTTTACAGAATGGAGGCTTAATCAATGTAATGTAACTCAGGCAATCAGGAGAGAGTGAGGAATGAACATGAATTTTCTCATGTCTGTCCATAAATAATATAAAAAAAGTTGTACTTCATCCCTGTCTAGATATGGTGAGTACAAATTAACAAGACTTTTGATGTGTAACTTCTGGTCCTAATTAGTCCTGAACTTTCCCAATTCTGGGAAACTTCAGTCCTACCACTCCTACCAGGGTGGTAGAAGTGTGAATATACCAGATGAACTGCAACTGATATTACCTTCTTTGGGTCTGGCTTCTGAAAGCAGGCAAAATAGGTATTATAATGACTATAAAATGACTTAGAAGGCAGTCCTAGTGGCAATGTGTTCTGCTTGGTATTTTATAAGCATCTGTTTCTCGAGTAAGCTACTGAAATAATTGGACTCCAAAAATTGCCTTTTCCATAAGACAGAAATCTTAAACTTCCCAGTTTGTTTGTTAGGTCTTAAATTTGTGCTTATTTTCGTAAATGTATGTAAGCCCTTCTGTGAAATGGAGTTTTTTTCTGAATAGTATCCTGCTTGTGCAGTGAATGCAGGATTAGGACACAATGAATTGAGTGCTGTCAAAACAGCCATGTCACCAGCTGACTTGTCAAACAGTGAAGCATTTGGAAACTACTTATGCCACTTTGTTTTGACAGTGGAGTTGCACACCTTTTCTTCTTTGTGACAGATTTGAGACAAACATTTTATAGGGGAACATAGTAAGACCTACAATATTCTGCTATTTGGTGAGCCAACAATGTCTTTGACTTTAAACAGCTGTGCATCTCACTTATTCAAACATTTTCTTTAGTTTTGTCACCTGGAACAGTGCAGCCAACTGGTTTGTAATAGTTGTTTGAACACTGGGTATTTACAGGTCTTGTGAACTGCCCTGTGAACCCAGGTGAGGCTCTTCTACTTCTATCAGCTGAAGATCCTGAAAAATCTCTAGTCTCTAAGACTTATTGTGCTTATAAAATAAACCAGATAGAGATTTATAAAGTTGTTTTGCCATTTTCAAATGTGCAATGCATTTATGATCTCCAGGGAAAGAACTTAAAACTGAATTTCATGACTAGGATTGTATTTTTTTTCCTTCTAATTTGAAAGAAGGAGCTGCACAATGAATGTAAAGTTCACTGGTGTATATTAGAAGTGTAGGCTTCTTTAGTAGGATTTTGGTAATTAACCTGTCTTAGCCACTTGGATCTTGGTATTATGTGATGATGTGATGATATTTATTTTAGGAGTAGGTTTAGCAATAGAATGCTGAAGTTTCCTTCAGCGTATCTCAGCAGTATTGATTTTAGTGGATTTATGCAAAAAAAAGTAAAAATAAATAGATACATATACAAATTATCATTTGAGTAACAGAAAGGATGCTTGCAAATGTGGAGGTGAAAAATGGAAAAAAATTATTCTTACTGTGGGAATAAGTACAGAGAAGACTTTCCTATCAGAATGGGAAGAACTTTAATAGTAGTAAAACTACTTGTGGACAAAATGAAGTCAATGCAAATTTGCAAACATCTCAGTTCTTAAAAATTAACTTACTTTTGCCTTCTTAACAGTTAGTGCTAGGTGTAATCTAGTTTCTGTAAAAATATGTGATGAATTTGTTCTTGCTAGTAATGAGAAACTAGCTACAGTAATGAGAAACTACCCTTCTCCTCTCCAAAAATTATTAGCCAAATAATTTGGTCTAGGTGGTTACTGTCCATCTACCCAAGATGGGAGCTCCAGCATTGTTTGGGTTATTGCAGCTCTGAATGGGATAACAGATGGGTTCCCCTCAACTAGCAAAACAGTAATGTTATTTATGTTTCAACCAACAGCTCTGAATTGAGAAAAATGTGTTTCTTGGCAGCATTCTTGGACCATTTTCAATCTAACTCTGCAAGTGTGGGTGATGGTTTCTCTTATTTCACTTGCTTTCACTTGCCTGCACTTGATTTTCATACTGTTCTGATTCTGTGTCAAAATGTGACATCCCCAAATCCATCAACTCCCTTTCTTGAGGAAACATCAGCAGCATATTTCAGACTATGATAATATTCAAATCCTGTGTTCAGCTTTGCGTGCCTCACAATAAGAACGTCAGTGAGGTGCTGGAGCATGTCCAGAGAAGGGGAACTTCTCTGGGAGCTAAGAAAGGGTCTGGAACACAAGTCTGATGAGAGGGGTTGTTTAGTCTGGGGTAAAGGAGGCTCAGGAAAGACCTTATTGCTCTACAACCACGACCACTTGGAAGGAGAGTATTGGTTGCTTGTCCCATGAATAAGGGATAGGACAAGAAGAAATGGCCTCAAGTAGTGCTGGGGAGTTTCTTACTGGATAATAGGGGAAATTTTTTTATGGAGGTGTTGTCAAACAGAGGAACAGGCTGCCCTGGGAAGTAGTTAAGTCATCACCTTGGAAGTATCGAAAAGATGTGGACGCATGGCATTTAAGGACATGGTTTAGTGTGATGGATTTGGCAGTGCAGGGTCAGTGGTTGGTCTCAATGGTCTTAAAGGTATTTTTGAACTTTTACTTTTCTATGATTCTCTAATGGAGTTAGTATCACCTTTCTTCTCAGCAGTGTTCCCAGGAGAAGTTTTTGCTCTTGCAGCACGGAGTGATAGCTAGGTAATAGCTGAGTTGATGGAACCTGTCAGACAACTGTAAAGGAGTGAACAGTTTGAATGTAAAGAAGTGAGAACTATTTCACTCTGGGAGAAAGTGACGGTGCATAGGACCAGACAAACCTTCAGCATCCAACTTGAGTATTTTCCATATTTTCTTAGGTAGCCTGGATAATCTTTTGATCATCCTTCTTTTAGTGAGGGTTTATTGCCTGTTCTGTACATTTTCGTTAAAATGTATATTAGAATATGGGGGAGATACTAGAGTAGTGTTGTCTACACATTCATGAATTACCTCAGTCACTGACTGTGATGGCACATTGCATGGCAGCAGGTCCAGGCTGGGCCTTGGAAGTGTCAAAGCCACCAGCATTACTCTTCCTTAATTGCCTGGATGAATGCCATGTACATCACCGGCATAGTGTTGTAGTCCTCCCGGGCCCAATCTAGATATAAGTTGTGTATTTTAACAGCATAACTCTGTCTGGGAGATGGCCAATTTGCAGTTAAAATCTCATACGTTTTGCATAACTGGATATACCAAATACCCTTTATCTTTGTGCTGTGGCTGGGATAACTGATCACTACTCCAGTGCTACTCCTGCAACCTGGTGTACTTGTTAATTTTCATACTGATTGGATACCAGCCCAAAATTCCTAGCAGGTTTCTGCCTGAGATGTCAGCAGGCTATGGCAAGTCAAAATCCATTAGATTTGTGAAGTTTACCTAAGAGATCTGTGCCATTCTGGTTCATTTTTATTGAAATGAGATGAGGTATGCTCACAGGAGCAGCTGTGTAGGCTGGCATCCTCCCTCTCTTCAGCAGGGGGATGGGAATGTCAAGCCCCTTTGGCATCTTGGTGAGAGCTGCTGGATTTGTTAACAACTGGGAAGTTGGATGAGACTGTCCTTGAGAACATTATGTGGGCATTTCAGCTAGAGCTAATAAGGCAAATTAATGAAAGCCTTGGTCCTTAGCCATGGCTGGGACATTGTAGTACAACCTTGTGGCTGAGGAGCGGAGCCTGGGAGAAATAGTGCTGGGATGAATCTTTAACATTGTGGATAATGGACCAACATGTGTTAGGTTTAGATTTTTATGGTGGAAAAGATTTACTGAAACCTACTTTGACTCATATAGAACTGCACCTTTCAGTGGAAAGGGACAATCTTGCAGTTTTAGTGTCTGTCCTCCTTTTATTAGCTACCTGGGATAAAGTTTCAAATCTCATCTTGGCTGGGAAGCATCAGTATTTTGAGAGATGCCCTAAATAATAACACAACCTCCTCCACTTATAATCAGATACAGTAATTTAAAAATCATGTTACATATGTATCATCAAATGTACATAAAACGAGATACATAGTCTGATATGGTTTTGGATGTTGTCTCATGTAACAGTCCTGATGTGGTTATTGTCAGCAGAGAAGTTTTGTGAGCAGGAGTTCATATCACCAGAAAAAAGAGGGATGCAAAAGCTAAAACCTTTTATTTTGCAAGGAAGGGTGCTTAGTCACAATTATTTCTGAGTGTCATTGCCTTTGCAACAGAACTTCAAGAAGCCCATTTGGTACATCGCATTTAGCAGCCCATTGACAAAGGAATGAGTATGGGCATGGCTGAGGTCCACATGAAGTGGTAGACCTTAAAAATTTACAGAAATGTTGCCTCTTAACTAAAATGCCAGGGGAAGCCTAGGGGCTATTACTTTATTAAGTTCTGCTGAATATACTGCTGGTTTTACTCTAAACGAACCCCATTATTTTATCCTCAAGCAATCAGATCAAAACGAAAGTGTGTGAACTTCCTGTCTTTAAGCAAAAGATTGGTGTGGGTTGTGTGTTTTTTTTTTTTTTAATACTTTTGGATTTCAGTGTGAATAGGATTTTGTCCAAATCATCCGTTAAGTTAAATTTACTGTAAACAAAAGTAATGCTGCCAAAAGTCCTGTATTCAACACAGATCAGAGATGGATAATTTTGTCCTGGAGATTTTGATGTAGCCAAGTACATTTTGAGCAAGTTAAAAATGAAAGTAGTGATCTATTTGAAATTTAATGGTCTAGTCTGCAGAACCTGCCACGACTTGCCTGCAGTGAAAGAATTGTGTTGAGCATATGCAGTATTTAAAATAATTCCTTTAAAACATGATTGTTTAAGGTTCATCCAGTGCCCTGTGGCAGGGTACAGCCATAACAGAACTGGAGATTCTCTGCTGGAGACTTCTGACAATACACCAGTGGTTTGCCTGCAAGCTCAGGATTTAAACATAAGAGTTTTTTACTATCAGCCTTTAGTGTCATTGTTTATTTTGCTTTTATTGCAGTCATAAGTTTTTTACTCTGTTTATTGGAAGGTAGCTGGGACATGTGTGCTGTTTGGGTCCAAAAAAGGCACTGTGAGCACAGCTCCACTGTGGGCAAATTTTAGGCTAAAGGCTTAATGTCTTATTTCTAAACATTAATCTAAAATTCTTTGCCTTAAAATTCAGTAATAAATTTCACATTTGCCTAAATCTGAATGAGTTATTTTCACATCACCAGTGAAAAACTTAATCAGATTTTTGTTGTCTTCTGGTAATAATCAACTCCTTTTTTCCACTAATGTGAAATATGTTTGTGATTTCATGTCCATAGTCAGCAAGCTGTTTTAAAAACTGTTTTCCTTCTTGCTTGAGATGTGTAAGTGGACTCATAGAGTATAGCAGATAGGAAAGGGTGGTATGCCTGGGGCATTTAATTAACTAACCTCTTGAGTCTGATAATGGAGATGCTGCAAGGATGCCTTTTTTCAGTGGAGTCACAACACTGAGACTATGAGCCTTAAGGGGTTAACTGCTTACATCTCTGCAACTTTTGATAATGCACAGACATATTTATTGGTTTTGTACTAAATGTAAAGAAAGAAGGATCTGGTTCTGCAGAATTACGTGTGCCATGTTTGTGTATAGATCTTTATATTATGCTTATCACTAATTTGCCTATCAGCTGGCAGTAAAGAAATTTATCCAGATTTGCACATGTATATAATCACTTTATATTCTCCTTCATGTAGATGTAATTAAGGTGATTAAGGTGAGTGGTTTTTTTCTTTTTTTTTTCTTTTTATTTTCATTATATGGAATATTCTTGCTAACTTATATAGGTAAGCTGCCACCATGTATAAAAACATAACTCTCATATATATACATATAAGTATATATCATACATATCATATTACACTATGAATAAAATGTTCAGTTTCTTGAATGTTCCATATCAAAGAATAAAAGCTTTCTGCAGGAATAGGTTTCAAGTCAAGTTATAGCAGTTAATTAGTTTGTAGACTCATGTTAAAACCATCTTTCCCCAACAACCTTGGTAAGTTAAACATCTGTTAAAAATAAGGAAATTTTAATAATTTTATTGATGACTATGTGAACATGTAAATTGTGTTCTCTGGTTTGTGCAGTTCCCATATCCTACAAAGACACTTCAAAATGTACTATCCATTTTAGGGATCCAATGAAGACTAAGCAGTGAGAAAGTAGTGTCCCTGCCTGAATGACTGTGATTAACATCAAGTCACTACTTGAGAGGTTTAATTGCTAAAAGGAAAAAAGAATGGAGGCCACAGGGAAAGAAAATCTCACTAAAATATGCCATAGTTTCCCTTGAAACCACACAGAATATTTTGTGCATTACCTTTTCATAGGGAGATAGAACAGTGTTATCACTACAGTTCCTTGCCCAAGAGCTTGTTCAGAGTAATATTAATTTTTTTAATTAAATCTCTGAGGAAATAGCTGTAAATTCAGTGTGAGAAGCTTGTGGGATTTTCTGTAAGAGAAGGTGCAAGGGAGAGGGTTGTTAGCACTACTGGAGTTGGTTGTTCTCTTTGTAGGTTTTCTACTCATCAGTTTTCAAACTCTGCAAGGAATTATTTCACAAAGTTTTGTTCAAATTGGTTTGCCTATTTCCAAGAAAAAGAAAACCAGGCAACTTTTATCTGAGAAACTCTTGGATCAAAGAGACTACAGTGGCTGTCAGCGTGGTCACCACACCAGAGATGTGTTGTTAACCATTTTTAAAAAAGATATGCCTAAAATAAGCCCATTTAAGGTGCTGGAATCTCTCTCTCAGGAGAGATTTCCTCAGACTTTATCAGTGTAGTCCTGTTAGGATACTATCTCACACTGGTCCCGGTGTTCCTGATGCTTGAGTTTGGGCACCAAAACAGAAAACGATTTTCTTGCATTTGGAGCCGTCAAATGTGTCTCTGCGTTACCTGTCACACAATATGAGACTATGGAGAAATTTCCTGTCTTGATGCATGTGGGGACAAGGGTAAAGTTGTTCCAAAGTTATCCCCAAGGGCAGGGGAGAGTGAAGAACCAGATTGGAAGTGGGTCGGAGTAGTGGAGGGAGGATTCAATCCGCAGGAGCCAGTGAGGTGCCTGCCTGGGCAAAGCAGCAGTGTCTGCGACAAGGGGCTGGGGTCATGGAGGGTCAGCGTGTGGGAAGGGGCAAGGGCTGGGAAGTGGTTCGGGAAAGCACACACAACTCCCCTGGATTACACCATGGGTAGATCTTGTTAAGGAGCACAGCACTGGCAGCCAGGGATGAGCAATGATGCCAGGGAGGACACAGTGATAGTCCTGTGTGAGTTGCAGGGGGAGGGGAAACACCTGGTGGTGACACTGCCACATTCACACAAAAGAATGAATTAATAGTTGGCAGCTTCTGTCGACGTTTTAAATTTAAATTATATGTGTTGCTATTTTAACTTAACACTTGCGTTTTCTGTTTATTTATGTGTCGGGGTATCATTCTACAAAGAAAAAAAAAAAGAAAAAAAAAAGCTGGCTTGGATTCTGTTTTATCTGAATATGCAGGGCCGGAATCTGCAGCGATTCGGGGACTGATTGACAGCTGAATGATTCGGGAAATGATTGACAGCTGAATGAGGCACTCTGGCTGTGAGTGTGGGTGTGAGGGGCCATGGATCACTAGGAGAGGGTGACAAGAGCTGGGAGCTGTGATGGATACCTCCTTTTCATCCCCCTCTGCTGCCGCGGCTCCCTGAGCGTCCTTCCTTTCCCATGCACGGGCTTTTATGTTGGGCTTTTTTTTCAGTCAAGCCTGTTAAAGTTGAATGCAGCCCAGCACCAGTGAAATGGTAATATGAGCCCATGCAGTGTGTGGCACTGGATAGCATACCTTCAGGACAGCCAGAAATTCTAGAAAGGGAAGGAGAGAATGCAGGTGTATAGAGTAACCCATTAGCAGCCATTATGGTCTGCTAATGGGTAACTTATTCTTGTCCTGGTGCAAATGTGTTGGCTGCTTCTCTTTTTTTTTTTTTTTTTTTTTTTTTTTTTTTTTTTTTT